>PNEQ01025268.1:14675-38101 GCA_003012365.1 Medauroidea extradentata | reverse complement strand
TGTTCCAGTGCCTTATGTGCACGTCTGCAGTTCTGCTTCATAGATATTGGCAGCGTACCTTTGAACTGTGACGTTTCTCATTTGACTGTACCAATCACAATAAGGTTACTGTAACACCACACGTCTGTGATTTGCGTGTAAAACCCCACGACACACGAATGTCAAAACATCCAATCTCTGACCGTGAAGCAAGTCTGCAAATGTGCACACAAGTCACTGACACAAAGAGAGGCAAATTTCTTTTCGCGAAAAGTTCATGTCTCTACACATCATCATTAGTATTGCAATGTGTTACTTCTTTACAATTGGCTGAAAACCACCCATGTGGTGTAAAATTAATGATAGAGCAAGTCGTTTTAAGTATAGTTGGTTGCCAAAATAATTGGCCCACTTTTCAGGTGTCTACTTAATAGGCTAAATAAATTATTAAATGTCCTACATACGTTGATAAAGAACTTTGGCTGTTCTTCCTTTACCACAGCGTTGTATTTACTGGGAAAAAATTCTCAGTTACAACCCGTGAACAAAGAATTTTTTGGGGGAAAAATATATATAAAATACACTACCTTGAAATTTCATGCAATGTGGTATTAAGGGGGTTCAAGTGTCGGAAATTATTTTATAACCCTACCTAAATTATTTGGTGAGATGCATATATTTTCAGGCGGTACGAAATCATATTCAAAAGGAGTCTGACGATTGTAGAAAATTATTTTTAATGAAGAGAAAATTAATTATTAAAAGTCTTATTTTTAATTTGAATTCAGGTTAAACTTGAAATTCAATAAATGTCATCTGCCAGGTTACTAAAGTATTTATTCGGTTGGAAACTTGATATGTGGTTCGCCTATCATGTAACGAAAATGTTTTAAAGGAAATTTAATGTCAAAACAACTAAGTAAAAGCTTTCCTGCAGATGAACAATGACACAGACGTCAAAGATAATAACTACATGACGTTGCGATGACTTCAAGAAATACTTCAGTTAAAATAAAGTTTTGGTTTAAATAACTTTATGAAAAGTACTTGAACATAATTTTTAAATTTAGACTTTCAAGTGTGCTAAGAATATAATTTGGCAATAAATTTCTAATACTATTTTGTGAAAAAGTTCAAAACGTTTTGTAAAATGTGACGGGCTGTCGAAGTTTATTTTGTTTCACATCATAAAAACTGCTCATAAATATTAAATATGTATCCTAGTAGTGCCCACAGGTATTTGGAAAATTTGTGTCACTTTAATGGCCTGTGACATTCTTGTTACAGTGCCTAGATTGATAAATGTTCTGACATAGTTTACAAGCTTTTTCTTGTAAAAGAACTATTTTTTTTACTGTGTGCTAGGCGATGAACTTAACAAATACGTAATAATTTTTATGAGAACATCGTAAACACAAACACAAGTATTGGTGGGTGCTACAATGGTAATAAGCTTAGTCATAATAGGTAGAAATTTGCCTGTTATAGTTTGTAAGGAAAATTTTGTTCATGCAGTTGGCGACATGTACAAAAATAAATAACTCTTAGGCCAAAAAAAATATTACAGTGATTTTAAATATGCATGAGAGATTTTCATTCACAATTATTTCCGGTTCCACGGTGGCAATTATGTCTCATGAATACAGAGCAACACTTTATACTTTCAGAATAAAAAATATGACAGTATTTTTTTTTCAGTACAACCAAATCAATTTCTTTAAGAATTTAGTATCTCGTGCGACAACGTAGCATCGTTTCAGGGCTAATTTTTGGCTAAATCTTCTACACAGTCTTATTACGAAGCAAAAGTTGAGCCAAATCCAACTTTTGTTAATTCTAAAACTTGCCTATATCCTATCTCTATGTACCATTTACTTAGACTGAATTATATGCGGGTTAACTGCTGTGTATAAATGAGTAGTCCAGTTCCAAAATTCTCCTTGTCCATTACAAAGTAAAAATTAGTTCCGAACAGGTTTGTGTAGCTTTTAAATGTGCGCTAAATTTGACGTGATGATAGTTTCCAAAAACCGCCTTAGTCAATAACAGACACACATTGAATAACTCCTTTGGCTATGTCACAAACGGGCTTGCAAATCAGTTTTTCGCGATTTGCTCAGTTTTAGTGAAAGTGGACAAGGGGAGTTTTGTAACTGGACTACTCAAATATCGTGTTTAATTCCATGTGTTCTTTGTAGCCTAGACTCTAGCGTCTACTGCCATCGTTCATTTACTTTACAAGCTAAGGATTCCTGAACCTCTCTGCAGTTCTACGTTATAAATTGCTGTAGTATTTTTCGCCGAACTTTAACTCTTTGGTTGGATAAATAAACAAATATCAGAACATCGTATTTACAGTGCTACTCAAAATGTAATTTTTTGTGCAACACAAAACGATAGTTTACTGTGGGATTGAAGAGGTTAAATCTCGTGCGCCCAGTTAGCTAACTTACAAAAAACGTACTACAGAAGAGTAGGATAAGCCAATGAGCACGGTCGTAGAAGAACAGGTCTGGACACTCGCCTATCTAACAATGTATTTTGCTTGACCCCCTTGTTGTTTGGCTGTAGTTCGTCAAGTTACCGAGAATGTTGTACTTTTTGGTGATGTTTTCCGGGCGGTCGGACTCAAACTCCGTCCACTTTTTTCCATTGTTAAATTTATAAAGTAAATAAAGATTGCTGGAGCCTTTTCTTAAATTTGTGAGCGAAGAAAGTATTTCATAAATTGAAAAAAAAAAATACGTTTTGATAAATTGTTTATCTTAGCGGAAAGGAAGTAGGCGGAGTTCAGTCCGACCACCCTAACATCAGCGCCAATAAAACACAATATTCTCGGTAACTTGGTGAACTACAGCCAAACAACAAGGGGGTCAAATATCCAGGCGAGTGTCCAGACCTGTTCTTCTACGGCCGTGGCCAATGATAAAACAGCACGCACGTTATAAACACTGCGTCCAAGTTCTCCAACCAAGTTACAAACGCTCAAATTGTACTAACCAGAACTATGTTAACTCTTCGGTGATGTTGATGTAGCACTGCATTGAACATGGCTACACATAATTCCCCAATAAAATAAATTGTTGTCTACACCAGCGTTAGAGGTACGTAAATTTCGCATGTACACTCCAGGTCAGGTTGAACGCCAATTATGTATACTTCATTGTCATGTCTGTGACTTGCTGGCGGCTGTTACGAAACGCGTTTGACTACTGCAAGCCAGTAGTAAATAAGGAAATAATGCGAGGTGCTATCGCTTGCTACCTGCTTGTACGGTTATAAGCCTATATATAATCGATTGTTGCCAGTGGGTGTATAGGACTGACAAGTCTAGGCTGCTTCCAGATGAATCCGCGAAATTGACGTACCGGTAACCAGCGTCCTAACGAGGACACGGAATAAGGACGTACTTGTTTGCTTATATTAGGTTAGACTAAGTCGTCTGTCGAGATATCGATTTCGGACAGAAACAATTTTTTGCATTCAGAAGAGAAGAATATTGCTACTGGAATAAAAATTTGTGAAGAGAAAATAATGAGCGTGTTTTTGGGAGTGAAAATATTTTTTGCTTAGAGGTTTCAGAGCAATAAAAAATAATCTAGAAGATTGATGCACGTAACTAAATGAACACTGAACTCATTGGTGGAATACAATGTAAGTTTGACTAGTACTAAACCTCAGTGAGATTTTTAAATGTTTGTTGCAATGGGAGTTTACAATTAGAATTTATTGGTTTGTGGACGTACGCCATTGCTTATGTTTTTGCTGATCAAACCTGTGTTGGACGACAAATAACGAAAAACGAACAAAAAAAGAATATATATATATATAATGCACACAAAATTAAAAAAGCAATCCCAGAGGATTTCTGTCAGTTCTTTTTATATTTGTGCCTGTCTTCTGTGTATGGGTGTTGTCACGATAGTCGACTGAATTCTATCTCCAGAATTCTTTGTTGTCTATAGTAATAGTTATATTAAAAAAAACTGACATAAATCTTCTGGGATTGCTTTTTTCAATTTTTGTGTGCGTTTTATATTTTTTTTCTTTTTTTTTTTTTTTCTTGTTCGTTTTTCGTTATTTGTCATCCAACACAGGTTTGATCAGCAAAAACATGAGCAATGGCGTACGTCCACAAACCAATAAATTCTAACTAAACCTCAGGTAATTTAAAGTAAAATGTAAATTACTGTTTGCCAAATATAGTTTAGTGCTGCACCAACACAACAGTTTTTCTCTGATTAGTTTCTGAGACTGTTCCGACTTACTGCAACGCAAGGCTTAGTTGTCGTTAACATACTTCAGCAGATGTGACAAAAGGACTTCGCTGTATTGCATAAAATTGAGATCAATTGCTAAAAACGCTACGTATAGTTTTTTAAGCTATATATTTTTAAATTGCATAGCGGGTTTTAGTTCAGTCACAGTGTGAAGTGGCCAGCCAACTAATGAAAAATATGACTGTGTGTAACACTACAAACGTTCAAAAATTTGTTTTAACGGCACATGTTTTATTTTCAAGCACGTTATATGTGTATATATTTGGTTGCAATGGATATAAATTCCAATGAAACTGAACCTATGTTTGTAAGTGATTTAGTTTTACGTATTAAATTAAATTGTGCCCAAAATTTCCCTCGTTTATTAGAAGCCTACTATTACAAAAATATATTGGGGAAACCAAGTTTGCAGGGTAGCCATGAACTGAAATTTATACTCACATTTCGTTGTAGAGCTCTCTAAAATGTAAATACTAAAACTATGTGGTATCAAAACATTTTGTATAGCTATAGCTTCGTAAATGTCTCGCTGGGAGTAAAATTCGTAAATATATTTTGGAGTTCACACTACTGAACAAATGTTTTTGTCGTGTGCGATATATTTTGTTGAAGTCAAAGGTACTAACTATTTTGAAAAACAAATTTTATTTGGCTGTTATTTTTTTGTTTAAAAAGCAAGCTCTTATATTGTATTTTATTTATTAGCCGATAAATTTCGTCAAGTAGTAATTCTACACTAAGATGCTTTTCTCCAGTAAATTCCAGTTTCACTTCTCCTATAAATGATTTACTGGACGAGCTTAAAATAAATATAAAAAGAACTTCACAGGATAATGTTTTTCTGAAAAATAATGTTTTTTTTACATAGGAAATTGACGGTTAGTTGGGAGCTCGTAAAATAGGATAGGATAACAACACAATAACATTTCGAGATACTGACTACCATTAGGACGTCTAATGTATTTAACACTCTACTTAAACAAAATTTAAATATGCATTGTCTTCAAAGCATTTGTGTAGGCCTACACATTGCTTAAGAAACTGAGATATTTACTTACTTTCTCAAATATTTCTGCTTCTACTGCAGTGCTTTGTTCACAATTTGGCTACACGGTATTTTTTTAAATTCGTTAAAACCATGATTGTACAGAATTTAATTTTTTAAAGTAACGTTAGCAACTTATTACATTTCGTTTAATATTGATATGCCTTTGTTTTAATTCACATATTTTTTAAATTATAATAATATTACAGATTATTCCCTTACTGTGCTTACTGTAAGCACAACCCAAAACGTCATATGGTACTAAATAATACCAAATTAATAAAGTAATTATTATTTATAATTTCACCTTAAAAAAACTTTGTGGATGGAGATTATTTTCCAGGCATAATCAGATTAGTTTTCTTGAGAAGTTATGACACAAAAATTCATCTTTGTACTTCACTCGTTCGAAAATGATTTGACCTCTGAGTGAGGTATGGCCAGGAGCAGAATGTTGATGACTTGACTGGTTTCAAACAAACAAATTAAATTAATGTAGCAAATACCTAGTACACCCGAAACAATCAGCTCAAAACTTTAGTTTTAATTATTACTATCTTTATCATTATTACTACTACCACCACCACTAGCACCGTAAAAGAAACATATTTGTGTGTTTAGGGTAACTGCTGGTTATCTTTTACCATACAAAAAAAAATTTACAAAAAAATTTACCTACCAAGATTATATAATTTAGCTGATGTTAATCGCAACACAATAAGAGGAAACACTGTTATTTTTCTTTCCGATTACACACTCACATGCACACTCACGATATATATATATAGACACACACATATTCAGAAACTGAGACAAATGGCTAACCGACACAAATAATTTCTTTATATATGAGTAGAAAAACATTTTGTTGCAAAATTTTTATTTGTATTTAGTTTCCCCGAAAAGGAGAGTTGAAATAGCGTATTTGATTGACTGCACTGATTCGTTTCAGTAATAATAATAATAATAATAATATATATATATATATATATATATATATATATATATATATATATATATATATATATATATAATTATTCGTGGATCGTCAAGAATTGAACCCGGGCCCTTAGTGTTTGATGGTTGTAACAAACAAATCACAGCCAAACTGAGTGTGAGAAATAGGCACATTTTGAGGTATTTGCCAAGTCACGTAGCGTATGCAAGTAAATATGCTTACATATTCAATAATTACATTTTTTTTTGCAGCAGTTGTTTTATTGGGATTGTTTGTATAAGTGCATAAATCTACATTAAATTGTAATTATTAATATTATGGTAATTGTTACAAAATCGTAAAATAAGTTAATTATCGAGTTATGAATTTATAAGCAAACCGTACACAAACATTATATTTTGGTACATATTCGCAAAGCGATTCTCAGTCATAGGTGTCAAAATAAACTTCAAATATTTTTGGAGTATCGTTCACTTTAACAAACAAATACTAAGTTATCACATTTTAGAATTATATATCCGATATAACAGATGCAGGTTGTTTCAAAATTTATGTTATAGACTTTGGGAGATGACGCCTTACGGAGAAAAAAAAAAAAAAAAAAACATTAATGGCGCTTGGCTTCCTTCCATAAACGACACAATCATCCCTGAAAGTTGGGCTTTTAAATAGGTTCTGTTAACCTAAAGAGAAACAAATTGTTATTTAGTTACGATATTTAAATATTGTTCCTTAATATTATTTTGTTCCCGCGTTTATTGAATACAAGATTGTTTAAGTCTAAGATTCGTGGATGTTTCTACCCTTAAGGGTCTCGCCTACCACGTGCTTTAAATGCATCGCAGCGTGTTCGAAATACCGTTTTTTTTAAGAAACTATTCCACATATGCCCAATGTGTCTGCACGAAAAGAAGATACACTCCAAACAATGACTGAAGATACGTTTCAAAGCACCACGTCGATTAGAAAAATCATTTAGGAGCTCCTCAAAATGGATAAATAAAAACAGCTTTTTTCAACCTGTTCTATCTGATAAACTACTTGCGGGATTCGTGTGAAACTTGTCTAGGAGCGTGCAATGTACTTTGCTTTAAACTTTCCACCAATAAAAATATGGGGTCACCACTGAAAGCGTCAGTCAGGCGAGTGATCTATGATACCATTGTACGTCGTTTCAGTGTCTTGCGGTAGAGGCGATACCACACCACACGAGCCGGTCAACATCGCCCTTGGTGCCGTGCCTCTCTCACACAAACACACGGCCAGTAGGCTGTCGCCTTAAGCTGGATTCACAACAACACTTAGCGTACGTAGTGGTAAAGTTGAAACACTGAGTTTGCATGCAGTCATTCACATCACCAAGTAGCGTGCTTACGTACGTGAGTTGGTCAACTTTCTACTTCTTGCGTCCGTACGCAGTGGTTGTCAGTCCAGCTTAAGAGTAGCCGTAAGAACGCAAGAAAATTTAATTTTTGAAATGTTTTCAAATACTTCTTTTTGTCGAAAATCATTCTATATGTTTCGTTTTAAGACTATTAATGTGGCATAATTTACAGCCGGCATGATGAAGTAACAAGAATAAATTTTGTTCATATCGAGATTTTATGTTGTGAATTAAATCACTAAACAATATGTACGTACGTAAAGAGTGGTTATCAAACTGGCTTTAGACGTAGTTTCTCCTACATAAGTCAACTGGCATCTTTGTAATGTTTTTTTCCGTGAGGAATCACCTTCAAAAATGCCGTACGAAGCAGTGTACATATTATACATTCGCTGCGAATTTGAACTAATAGGACTGGACTTGCTGTCAACGTCAGCAGAACCTTACTTCTCGTTACGTTTCTGGCATAACACATTTGAAGAGTGAAATGGCTGTGCCTTCCTTATTCTTTGACAACAAATGATTATTTTTAGATTAGGTTTCACAGTGTTTGTTTACTATTGTGAGTTATCTAAGCACTGTTTTTCAGAGCATTTTTTTCCGATTAGATGATTTGTGGCTAGCTAAGTGCCAGCAACGATAAACATGACTACTACGCAGTGACACTAGAGCTCGCTTTTATTATGTCGAAGTTTCTACTTACATGCGAGTAGGCACTGGCAATAAACTAGTTAGATCCATAAACTGCTGTGGTCTAATGGTTTACTAACTTGCAAACAGCACAATATTTAACTGTCATTTTGCGGCGAACAATCACTTGAAACGAGGTGTAAATAATCCGTATATATTGTTATTAAAACGTATGGATTAAAAACAATATGTGTTACATTCGTTTGATTTAGTTTGCAAGTGTTCTTTAACCTGATGATGATTTTTAATAATTAACTTTTCTCTTTGTTTGTGCAATGTCCAATACACGACGATGTTTGAATAATATTTTATCTGTGTTGCCGGCATACGTTAATTCGATGACCCTGCTGTTTTCTGGATACTTTACGCACCCAGTAACATTCAATAACATCCCCGAAATGTTTACGTCGACAAGTTTTAAAATATTTAATAAATATTACAACACTATCTTGATTTCTGATTTTCTAATGTTTATTTAGGTTAATTTATTAAGCTTACTTTGCACACAAAAATTGATAATTTTGTAATAATACCAAAAACTGCCCAACTCTTCCACGTTACATTAATAGTAATTTCCAACAAATAAAATTTTTTTCGGTTGCATAGTTTTCGTACAGCGAGCGCGTTTCAAAGTAGTGATTTCACTATTTTTGCTGCTTGCCCCAAGTAAAACTATTTAAACGGTATGTATGAAATAATTTAGAATGAAGGTAAATGTATTAAGCTACAGAATGACACTAATGCGATTTCATGTAACATTTTTGGGTTTTAAATCAAATTCTTGAATGTACCTAAATTTTTGCGTATCTTTGAGTATCTGTATATTAAAAAAAATAATTTTACCTAAAATAACAAAGGTGTCATTATGTAGCGTAATATAATTACTTTAACTAAAAATTATTTCAATGCTATAGTTTGAATAGTTTTTATTCTGGGTAAGTAGCGACAGTAGTCAAATCACTACTTTGATATACGCTTGTACGAAAACTATGGAATCGGCAAATATTTTATTTGTGGGAAATTACTAATAATGCCATATTTAAAAGTTGGGAAGTGTTCAGTACAATAATAAAACTACAAATTTTGTGGTTCAGAGCTTCATAAGGACAGGTCAATCTATTTTGGTAACACTGGATCTTTGTCAGCTAAATTAAAACATTTAGTGCATTTTTCGACATTTCATTACAAAATATATTTGTCATTTGAGAAGTACAATGAATATTGGACTAATTTTTAAAGTATTTCCTATCAGATCATGTTGTTTTAGTGACGGGTTGTTTGTATTAGCACATGTATTTCTTTGTTTTTAAACTTGGTGCATGCGTAAAAAATTATTTATAGAAGAATCTACATAGGGGTCTCAAAAACATTATCTCTGTTAATTACAGCTTTCTCAAATTCAAGTAAAAATTATTGAGGACTTATCGAATTATTGTATTAAATTGGGTAATGGAAAAACACTCCCCTACCTCATCGACGTATTTTAAAATGTAATACTTGAATTTTAGGATAGTAAATTATACATCCAGGGAAGTGTGAGAATGTGTGTATAAGTTTATAGCCAACGTAATTTATCGTTCCTGCAATGATATTTTTAATATTTTTCATATTATATAGCTTAAGGAGAAAAATATACCCTCGGAATTTATTTCAAAAGTGTTACATTTACCACGATGAATCTATATAACAATACATTCCGAGTATCACTCTGTATGCTTTCAAAAATAATACATTCATGAGATAGCCAGACAGATTGTTGTAAAGCAGGTCTATTCTGGCCCTACACGCCTATCATTGTACTATTGTGTACCTATAGAAGAATTTCTCGAAACTGACATTCACCAGACGGTCTGTAGATAACACAAAGCCAAACTGCTTCACACGAAATATGATCCCCCCTTCCAAACATCACAGACAAACACCTTTTCGACAAGCATATTTAGGACGCCCATCAGAACCCTGAAATGCCTAAAATTGCAGGAACATGTTTAAAACTTTCCCGCCAAATAATAAAGTTTAGTTGGTGCACTTCACTTTTGATATGACGAATAATTTAATTGAATGTTACGCATCAAATCGTGAATTTTTTATGTGCAGCTGCCCATTAGTGATGACGTCACATCTCGATGTTCGTTGTTTGAAAAAGCATGACTGGATGTCGTTTTTTATATTAGAATACTCCATTGGAGTAATTCCAAAAACTATATTGAGTTTTTGATATACTCCATTGGAGTATAGGATTCCAAAAAAAAACTACATCCAGCCATGCATTCCCATTGCACACCTCTTTCACCTCAGTGCCCGGTATGCATATTTGTATGAGGAAACTGTAAAAGAAAGTGGTTGATCTATCTCAGTGTTCCAACAATCTGACTTCCTCTGCAAATGCCTCAGTGAGGGCGCAATTCCGAAGGGTTGTACAGTCAAATCTCCTGTGAACGTGCATAGCAATGAAGTATGGCCAAATAACCACATCCAATCGTGTTCGCTGATGTTCTACAACGATGTTGCAATGAGATACAGACCATTCGAACCTAACCTCTAATATTACTCACCAATTCAGTAACAATATGGTTGGAAACTAATGCAGATTGTGATGCTCAGTGTTTTCAACTCTTTTAGGTGCAAATTAGTAGGGCCTAAGGACTAGAAAAACTCATGCATCACTGATGTGAACCATTGGCTTTACATATGCATGTACGCCCAAGTAAATGGCGGCTACTGATTGGCAGCTTACTGGTACAGAGGTTCACTTTTATTAGTCCTGCAATTTGTTAATTTTTTAGGCATTAAATGCTCAGAATATTCAGGATGTGTCTAAAATTCTTCAGCTAATTGAGAAAACATTACAAACATACAATAGTTTGTAATTTTAATGTCCTCAAAATAATTTGCGAATTCTTCATGCCCTTACACATAATAATTTCACATCATGTGGTACAGAGAACAACCAGCATGACTTCAACTGTATTCAAGTCGGCAAGAAGGCTGCTCGTTTGTCGAAATTAAGTGAATAGCATATATTCTGAACCCTAGGCAGAAAAAACTTAAAGGAAACAAGGATGGAATCCAAAACTACTAGGTCTTGGCTGAAATCATACTCATGTTGCTGAAGCCAATAGTAAAATATCCGAGAGTTCAGGATAAGTTGTACAGTGGCATCTAGCTAATTCAGTGGACGGTGACGAGCATACTAGAGACGCGTTACAACTAAATATCTAAATAATTGAGAACCTTGGTTTTAGGCGTTCTTTTTACCATAGGTACCTTAGTGTATTTTATGTATCTGTTGACCTTGCGCCGGACGATGCCATTGGCCGGCTTGTTTTCTCGAGTATATCTCGTTTCCCACGTCCCTTCGTTCCGACGCTGCTCCATACTCACCTCATGTCAGCCCTCACCGGCGCTAATGACCTCGATATCTCACTCACTGTGTTATCAAAGATAGTTTTTCCTTTGACTGTTATGATTTATGTGTAAAGCACTGTAATTTTTTAATTAATGTCAATATCTATGGTGTGTTGATGTCTGGCATATAAATATTGCCTACATGTAAGAAAATACTTTGGAGAATATACTTCAATACTTATCTTGATGTACTTTTCTTTCAGTGAAGTTGAACTTCACTTAAAATATCGACAGCTGCAAGAGGTTTCAGTAATTTAATCCATTATGAAAATTGTATCTCACGGAAAAAATATGCAGTATTTGAGTGCCATCTTAAACTTTATGTGTAACAGCCTGACCGTAATAGCTATACACAGTTAAAAATATTATTTTACCACACAAGTGAAGAGAATATTCATTGTGAGGGAAACATGCTTTCCCTCATTTTAGGTGTAGAGTTATATACACTCTAACTAAAGTCACGTATGTAACTCAGAATGATAACTTTCCGGAAAGAGAAAAGTATCAGCAGTAAACCCGTGATATACATGTTATCGTTAGACGTTTTAGTTTAGTGGTAAACATGCCAGTTTTCAGGGGATCACACGACGTACCACGAACAAAACATAGCGTGGCGTTTTTGCAGGGTGTACGACACGACATACATATTTTACTTTAATATATATAAATTAATCCCTATTGCCCTTGGTCACGCCATCACGCGTTATTGTCAGGAGAAGGTTCTTATGAAAGAAAAAATTTAAAAAATTTCACGGAAAATTATAAAATTTAAGAATACTTATTTAAGAATGCTTAACAACCATATATTATTATTTCTAATTCAACCTTAGCAATTTGGACAATATAAACTTTTATTTTTTTATGACTTTTGACAAAGAGGATGTAAAAAATCTGAATATCGTTTAAAACAAATACTTCAATCGGGGTTATTTTATTGATAAAAAAATTAAGAAAGAAAACTGAATTTCTTAGTGTACATCACGGTTAGTTCAGAGCCATTGCGCCAAATATTAAAAGTTTTGGTAAGTTTGGATAGAATAACATGAACGTCACTAACATAACAAGTGATATACTCGGTTATAAAGAAGAATATAATAGTTATCTTTGATTTACAGTTGAATTTTCGTTTTTGAAAATGCGAGCAATTACACGTAGAAACTTAAGTCGCAGAACTCGCAATTCTGCGAGTCAAAGATATACAAGAGCAAGTCAAACTGTCGAACAACGCGGAGCGCGGAATGAAGTTGAACGGAATCGATGGAATCGAAATCAACAACATAGATATGTTGCGGTTAACCCCTATTGAGCTGCATTCAATTATAACGTAGAAATCGAGTACAGTTCACAGCAAATCGTTGCTATTGGACCAATGAACGTTGTATGCCAATATTGCAAGGCAGGACAACGTCTGTCGGGTCAGCTAGTGTAAAATGATTTCTGACTAGCTATTGCGTCAAATATAGCTGACGCTCGACAGAATGTCCGTATACACGTTGTTGAAATAATAATGGTGAAAATCAGGGGTTTTTAGAGTGCGCATGTAGGCCTATAGGGGAGACTAGGTAAATTTAGCAATACCGATAATATGACACTACTTTGGATTACTTTTCTTTTCAACTTATACACTGATATTTTAAAAGTGTTTTTCATTCTTCCAAATAACAGCAGCATCTAACGTTTATTAAAACGTATTTCAGAAGTAAAGCAGTATGAACCATTCGTTAACTAACACAGAAATGCAAATTTATCAGTTCTGCCAAACTAAGTTTCCCCCGCTAAATTATATAGGCTATAGAGAAAGTATAAATTATTAAAAATACTCCGATATAGTTAAAGACTTAAAAAAAATACGCGCAATGTCGGCAATATCATGACATGTTTTAATTTTATACGGCATTATGTTTAGAAACATAATGGTAGATTCAGCAAGCGTTATTTTACCTAAACGTCAAGGGTTCGAGTTTCCAGAGAGTATTTATTTATTTTTTTTCATGTAAGGAAATATTACTTGCCATGTATTTCCCTTACACTTTTCAGGAAATATTTGTTTACATGTAAGTTTAATGGAATCATAGTACCTTAAAAACTATAGTTAGCCTTTTAACTTTTATCTTACTGGTCAGTAGGTGTATAACTGTTAGGCAACAAGCGTTAACTAACAGAGAAAAACATACTACATAACTTTCCCACTTATCAGCGGTTAGCTCATGTTAGATATTCATTTACGAAAATAACACTACAGGGAAACCTCTAGCATAGAGACAAGCCATACCTACTGGTATTTGCTCTGACCAGGAGTGGACAGTGTCGTAATTATTTCAAAGCGGCCAATTTCTCTCGCATACGTCGGAAATGAGTTTATCTTTCATGTTTGGAATTGTACTATTGTAAAATGTCAGAATTATCTTCATTTCATTGGTAACTAATGGCTTGCAGTCCGGATGAAACTCGCTGTTGATAACTTACAAAGAGAGTAGAAGCTTGTTTAAAACATACTAAGCTAGTTGCTAATGGGCTGACGCCATGCTAGGTAAATAGTAGCTACGTGTGAATCACCAAGCAGCTTTATTTACACGGAACCGTTTGCAGATACAATACACACCTGCCGTGCTGTTTAACAAATTCAACAGAAAAAAAAAGATACTCGTGAATACAGTTTTATACGCTTTTCTCGGTAAAGTGACACTTTTGATGCCATTGTTATTTTTCCCCTACATGTTTCGAAGATTTACTAACACAAATATTGTAGTATAAATAGTAAAAAAGTGAGCATATTTCACAGTTTCTAGAATTTAACATAAGAGGGCAAAATACAGTGCATTTAAAAATACTTATTCGTGACCAGACGCACTTACAACTGCCCATTTTTCAGATAACAGCGTATTGCAAACTGTAAATGTAATGCGAACAATTAGCGAGAGTAATATTTGTGTTAATATTTCACTAGATATAACGTTGAGAGTCCGCTAATTGATTGACTAACAGTAAACTTAGAAAATGGCTTTATTAATGTAACGTATGTTATCGTTAGAGCCCCTATTTTGTTGCGAAAATACTTTTGACCATTTGGTTTCAATTCATTTTCTGCTCATCTCCAATTCTGTTTCATGGTCAGCGATTGGTTGTTTTAACTATCACGTGTCTTGAGGTTCTACCTGCAAATAATATACGTGTGGTGACTCAGTAAACCTAACTGTGATTGGCACAGTCAGATGAGAGACGTCGCTTCACACAGAAACGCTGCCAATAACCATGAAGCACAACCTCAGATGTGCACGTAAGGTGTTGAAACAAACTGGGTCAAAATTCTTTTCGCGAAATGTTCACTGCCCTAAAGATTAATAGAGATGATTATGTATATCGCGGAAATGTTTTGTACCAACATATCCTTGGAAACGCTATAGTTAATTACAACACATAGGATTAGGTAATGTACGTCTGACACAGCAAACCAATAATATACATCAAATATTACAACAGCGAGATTCTTATTGTATCAGTCAAATAGGACAACAGCTCCACATAAAAGCGAAAGCCAGTCATCTTCTGGTAAACTGGACGTGCGTTAAAACTCAGCAAACAGTCAAGTTTTCCCGCGATAAATCATCCTCTCTAACGATTAGTAGAGGCACGAGTATTTCGCATATTAATCTGGCAACAGCCTAGACTTCTCAGACCTATACACACACTGGCCAAACTCAAAGATCCATTGGCTTGTAACCGTAACACGTGTTACCACCACGACTTGATTCCTTATTTACCACTGGCTTGCAGTCGTCAAAGATGTGTTAACACAGGTGTCGTCTAATCACAGAAGTTGTAGTGAAGTATACAATATTGGCACTCAACCTGAACTAGAAGCAATACATGAAATAATCGTGCCTCTAACGATTAGATATTTTAACTCTCACTTGTACTGGGGTTTTACTGGTTAATCACAGACGTATGATTTTACAATTATCTTATTCTGATTGGCACAGTCAAATTAGACACGTGTCTGAAGAAACACACGCTACCAGTAACTACGTAGTAGAGCTGGAGATGTGCACTTAAGGAATTAAAATAAAATTGTGCGTAAATATTTCCAATGTACTGCTGGCTAGTACGGGTCGAGTTCGCCTCAATTGTGGTAGTTTAGCTTCTGCGTTACTATCTTTTCTATCGTACAGCCAATGCCACCCAGTAGGGACACCTTAAATCCGCGAAAATGTGATGTTTCAGTTTGTACAATGACTTATACTAAGGTTTATTATACTACAGGTCAGAAAGAAAATGTGTTTCCTTATAATATGGGAGAATTTGGCACAGGGAAAATGTCTGCCGCTAGTTCTCAGCTATCACAAAGGGAATTGAAAAATACGAAACTAAACAGGCTTGGAAATGACACAAGTCATTTAACTTAATTTTTAAGTGAAAAGGAACCTACTTCGCGTTTTAAATGATCAACTTAATGTAACTTAAAGTTTAGGAAAGCTCTGTGATTGGTCAGTTTGGTGCACTACCGATACCAGCGCTCAAGCGACAGAAATTTTCCCTATGCCAAACTTTTAACATTGATCTTTCTAACCAGTAGTTGAATTAACCTTACTTATGTGTAGAGACATGCAAAATTCGCGTTATTTTCTGACAACTGACTAGACTCCAAGTGACTATAGGCTCGTTCGACGTCTCCCGCTGGCCGATATTGTCGTGACTTGCCGCGGAGAATGCCTACACGGTAGAGAGGCCAATCTCTGTAAAGACGTAACACACGTAAATGACGACACATAAAAGTTCGTGGCCAATTAAATCACATATCATGCTCTGTTATGTATAGGAAAGTGGAAGTTTAGTTTGCGACCAAATATTTTTGCGGAACTTCCTATCTCTACTTATGTGCATGTCTGTAGCTCTGATCCACGGTCAGTTTTTAGATGTTGTCAACTCTCGGCGTCTTGGAGTGCTGCTCGCCCGCGTACCACAGACGTGCGGTGTGGTAGTTGCCCTATTATGACTGCCACAGACAAAAGGTCGACGCTTCTCCGCAAAGACAGGCAGCCAATAGTCTTGAAGCATAGCTGCAGATGTGCACGTAATGCACTGAAAATGTTGGTGCAAAACTTTTTTTTAGGCAAAAATCGTTGGCTCTACATATAAATAAATAAAATGTATCTGAAGAGCTTTACCCTGCTATATTCGACTGAGAACTCCACAATTTGTAACCCTACAATTAGGGAGCTTAAAAATTCGCGCTTTCTACTGAGCAGAAGTTAGAATTCAACTTCAAACAATTTAAGATCGTGCAAGGCTAGACACTCTCCTGGTCAGTCGTAATGCAGGGTTTGGGGGAGGGGGGGGCGAATGGTCAGACCAGCGATCCGGGTTCGATTCTCGGTGGGGTCGGACCCCGGATTTTCACACGTGGGAATCGTGCCGGACCATGCCGTTGGTGGACGGGTTTTCTCGGGGATCTCCCGTTTCCCCGTCACCCTTCACCAGCTCTGAAGACCTTGATGTTAAGCGCTGACCAAAATCTCTCACTCACTCAGTCGTATTGCAGTAACTAAATGCAGGTCCGGTCGAATTGTAACAATGTGTCAAAAGAGAGCAGCCAACGGGAAGTTGTTGTCTGCCTGAGTACAGGCTATGCTACAGGTAAGCGAACTCGAGAATTATTCGTGTTTCTCCCTGCAATGTACGTAGTAAAACACAGCCGCACCCGGCCCTATGTTGCAGTCGCGACGTGACGGTGTTTGTATTGCGACAAGCGCCCAGTACGTCAACAAGCGTGCGTGCAGAGTCACAATGGAAAAACAAATGACGCCACACACAGTCTGTGGCCCGCCCCGCGCCGAGTGCTTTGTCAGGTGTTCCGCAGGTCGTTATCCCCTCGCCAGACAATCCGGCCGATGATGCCAGCTATTCAAAAAAAAATTGCCTTTTGTGCTTGTTACCAACGCGAAAACATGCACTAGTCGCCCAACCCCATCCGTTTCTGCGCAACTTACAAACGCAGAATTTCACTTTTATATCACTCAAGAGACAACGTGAGACATGCACTAATACTAAATAATAAACTTAGAATTCCAGTAATTACAATGTCAATACATAAAAAAAAAGACATTCCACGAAAAACGTTTTCTCCAACTTCTTTTGAAAACATGTTGGTAGTATGAGTTTATGATGAATTAATTATGACGCCGAAGTCACGAATTTTCTATTCTGGCGCAAGAGATTGCGGTAAAGAATTGCGCCGGTCTAATAAAATATTTTGGTATAATTTATGTACCACGCTCTCAGAAGTAGATAGAGGCTGGAAAAATTCGCGATCTCACTGACCCGTAGGACAGACTAAATACAAATAAATAAATATGTATATATATATATATATATATATATATATATATGTATATACACACGTGTGTGTATACATACATATAAGATATTTCTTGTGATATAACTAGGGACTGGAAAATTTCGCCAATTCAATTACCTGTAGGTTAGAATCCATTGTACTATACATACTCAATCCCCGACTATTCGTTCATTGTCTGTTGTTCCACTGAGTAGCAGCTAGTGGACAAACAGTCGGGGCTTGATTATGCATAGTACAATGGATTCTAGCCTGCAGGTAATTGAATTCGCGAAATTTTCCAGTCCCTAACTATAACTTATCACTAGAGGCAATGATATTTGGTGCAAAGAAATTTGCAACGTTTTGTTTCAATGCCTCACGTTCACATCTGCAGCTCTGGTACGTAGTTAGTGGCAGTATGTATTCTTGTAGAAGCGTCACTCATTTGACTGTGCCTATGAGAATAACGTCAATGCCACACCACACGTCTGCGATTTGCGGGTAGATCCCAAATATGTTGAGAGTTAAAACCAGTCAATCACTGACCATGAAGCAGAGCTGTAGGTGTGCACATGAGGCATTGAAACAAAATGTTGCATAATTCTTGTCACCAAAAACAATTGCCTCTACTTACCAGTGTTTTAGAGACTTCTCTCTTTTGCCTTACAGCCAATTTGTAGCTACCTGCCCCTTCTTATTATAAAAATAGAAGTGTAAGTGACGAATGAAGTTTATAGACTTAAAAGTTATCAATTGAAACTTGAAATAGCAATAATATATTTTTATCGGACCGATTATTCTTGTCAAGACAGTTTTCCAAACATTATTACTTTACTGTGAACAGTCTACAAAACGAATATACGAAGGGTTACAGCTACACACATAACTTAGGAATTTTCTTTACATCATTTGTAGAGACCTGCATATTTCGCGTTAATTACTGACTAGAAACTAAACTACAAGCTTTTATTTGCTTGTTCGACGTCTTACACTGGCCTAAAATGTCGTTGATTGAAGCTGGGAAAGTTTCTGGCTAATATGATAATTTCAATGGTAGAGTGATCAATTACATATTATGCAAAGAAATACGTAAATTACATTATGTCGGTGACTGATGACATCACAGACTGTTCAAGGCTGTACAGGTCAACGGAGTCTAGTCTGTTCCCAAATAATAACGCGAATTTTGCTTGTTTCTGATAATTCGGAAGAAAAAACAGTCGTACATGTTAGTTCTGTTTAAATGAAAATATGCTGTTGTGCCGGTACGTTTTGTTTACCAACGAGACATATATCCACAGAATGCAATAGTGCAGTGTAAATGCATTCCATGAGAATCGGTACTTCGCACTGACAGTACATACACTGTAAAAACTTCCTAAAATGTTTAGGAAGTTATTATCCCAGACGCAGTATGGAACAGTTACCATACTTCGCCTTGTAGATATGCAAACCATTACAGTTGTTACAATACAAGTCTGGTAACTTCAGTATACATTTGACTGTTTTATAAAAAGGTGTAGGAGTGCTACCATGGATGTCTGGAAACTATTCTACCATACCTACTTTCTTAGTGCTCCGATACGCACGTCTGGTAAATTTACTAACTATTATTTAGAGTGTATTGAACTCTTGAGTTTTTTGAAGAACCATTTAACTGGAAGGTGAAGGTGAATCACCAGCCAGTAGCGATGAAGAGGCGAGGTATGCATTCTGCAGTAACTAGAATCTAGCAGTAAGAAAATATTTTTACTGGTTTATTACTGCAGGCATGTTAATACAACGTGCTAATGGCGTGTAGTCAGATATAAAATCGCTTTCCTTGTACCACGAGTACGCTTCACCACTGAGAGAATAACAATACATCACTGTATTTGCCTTTACAACGATTGTTATTTTATTTGTTATGTTATATATGTTTTCAGTGACTCTGTGCAATTTTTGGTGTCAGGACTCAAGGGTACATGTCATTTTTGCTCCAATTATGTAAAGCATTTGCCCTGAGTATAGCAATAACTCCTCGTGTATTACTGTAAGAAATGTCGGCGCGCTGTGTACGGCATGTTTATGAATTCGTGGTAGAAAACATATAGATAACTGAGAATAGATACATAGTATTTATAGGGGTCAAGACTGGTCGGGAGAAAAGCGTAATGCTTGTAAGGCTTTCCGTGTAATGTTCATGCCCGACATTCATGTAGTGTAATTGAATCAGGAATTTGCAAAAGGTACCAAGTCCACTTTTTGAGGAAATTCTGGTTATACCAGATTTCGGTTCTCCAAATCTCTTGGCTGTAAGTAACAAAAGAAAGCAAGTCGTATACAAGAAATACGCTAAACGGACTAATAAATTTATATGGAACTAGCAAAAGGTACCAAGTCCTGGACATGGTATATTTTGTTAATGGCATTATGGCATATAATACGGATATTGCAAGGGCGTTGAGATTCTCTACTTTAAACAGTGATGTTTAGAGCCAGTGATTTTTGGTGAAAAGAATTTTGCAACATTTGGTTTCAATACCTTATGTGAACACCCGTTGCTCTGCTTCATGGTCAGTGATTGGAAGTTTTTAACTTCCGGCGTCTCGGGGTCCTACCTGCAAAAAACAGACGTGTGGTGTCGCAGTAATGTTGTTCTGGTTGGTGCAGTCAAATGAGCCACGCCTCTGCCCTATTATATTCTGCCAATTACCACGAACCAGAGTTGCAGGTGTGCACATAAGGCATTGAAACAAGTTGTTGCAAAATTCTTTTCACCAAAAATCACTGGCTCTAGTGATGTTACTACCACTTCGTTTACAAATCTGATTTGAAAGGAGTTGAAGTACATGGACAGCTACATACATTCCTTTAATCTTCAGCTTCCAGGACAGTTTAGACCCGTTGTAATGCTTACAGGAATATAACTGTACTAATTAAAAAATCAAAACTTGGAGACAATCGCGGTATATTGCAGTTCATAAGGAAGCAGTCACAATATACTACATCGGCGGCCTGCCACAGCCTAATAGAATGTCCATGAATGTGGTAACAGTGCATTATTTTGTTTATGACTTACATTATTGTTTTTGAAGAATCTGTTTCCATGTTGTTCACTAGTTTTTTTCACTAGCATATACCAAGGTTCCAATTATCTACACCAACATTGCTTTATGGGTATCAAGTACCAAATGGTGGTGTTTTTGCAAAATATGTTTCCATGTATCATATTATTAGTTTGACACTAGAATATACCAACACTGCACTAATATCTACTCAAGGAGTTATGTTTTATGGGCCATTGTAAGAATGAACGTTACTTAATTAGCAAAAGGCACCAAGTTCACTAACTGTATTAAATTATATAAAAATAAAAAACAAAAGCGAATCTATGTGAATTATGATTCATATTATTCCACACACACTATACTTCCAAGTTATCCATTATTGATAACCTGTTTCATTCCCAGGTCCACAATGATACGTTTTTTGTTGTTTCCCAACAATCTGCTCGCTTGGACTTGGAACCTTTTGCAAATTCCCGATTCAATTGCTGTGTCACTCATTTGACTGAAACAACGCTAACACATCAGAACGTCTGTGATTCGTCTATAAACCGCTACACTACGCCACATAACTATCTCGTCCAATAATATAAGGCGCCGGACGCTACATTGTTTTGAAAAATACGTCAGCACGAAAGAATGCGTCAGAACTCAGTATTCATAAATGTGACTCCAGCTGTAATTTTAGCAATTGGCATTTCGTGCATAAGGATTTATAATAGTGTAACTAGTGTGACATTAACAATTTTTGAATACCTTTGAAACTAAGAGGAATAAATGTACCTTTGAGTCACTTTTACATTTGGCTCATAACGTGTTTGCTACCTTATGGAGAAAGACGTATAAATTCGACGTTATTATTTAGCGACAGGGTAAAATGCATTGATCCATACTGACCGAAACACACACTGGGACCTTATTGGCCCCGTGCCTTCACATCTTGTTGTGCCTGCATTACAAGTATTTAAGACATTTTACAGTTGACCTTGTATCATTGGTTGTAAAAGTCTTTTAGGCGCCCCACAGACCGTCGACTAACGTCAGAAGTCAGAGGAGCACACAGTCCAGTCTGATGTCAGTTAATAATGCAAAATATGCAGGTCCCTAAGTATGGAGGATTTTAAAACCACCAGTAAAGAAGGGACACTATCATAGCCATCTTTAGTAGAAGGCCGCAGCCTTAGATCTGGGGGCCGCGGTGGCCGAGTGGTCAGACATCTCGCCTCCCACCAAGGCGATCCGGGTTCGATTCCCGGTGGGGTCGGTCCCCGGATTTTCGCACGTGGGAATCGTGCCGGACGATGCCGCTGGTCGGCGGGTTTTCTCGGGGATCTCCCGTTTCCCCCGCCAGTTCATTCCGGCGCTGCTCCATGCTCCCATCATGTCACCCTTCACCAGCGCTAAAATCTTCGATGTTAAACGCTGACCAAATCCTCTTCACTCACGCCTTAGATCTGGCAACCCTGCCAGAAAGGGTCATTCTAACACTTCTTTGCCCCGCCAACGGCAGTGACTTCCCCTGATTCGCCAATGTGTAGGGCCGAATAACGAATCAGGTACAGTAGTTGCTATTGGAGAGCTAAAAGAAGTGTTAAAATGGCAGATCTAAGGTCGCGGCCTTCTACTTAAGATGGCTATGACATTATGCAGGATGGTTTACCACTTTGTCAGTAAACAGGTACTGTACAACTGCCGTCTTCTTGTCTTACAAATATCTGTGGCGTCTTGTAAGTAGGTCAGTGAAGTTGTGAGGCCAGTGGCAGCGGTATCGTCCACACAGTTCAGTGGCCAGACAAACTGGAGGTATGAGTAGTCTATAGATAGAGATGGTGACATTTCGCTGCATGTTAGAATCAAATATCCTATACATTCTCAAGCCCTGTCTATTCGTTCATTGTCTGCTGTTCCACTGAGTAGCAGCTTATACTCCATCCATTCTAAGGTTGCAACTAATTCATGCAAGTGAATGACAATACAATTTTTGCACAGCATACATTTATTTTGAAATATTGGGAAAAAAAAAAAAGGTAACTGTATTAGGCACACTCACAATGTGAGGAATCAAAATAAAATTAAAATGCTTTGATTTATTTCGTTAGCAATTATTAGGGCCCGGTAGTTTTCGCGAAAAGATTTTTGCCCCACTTTGTTTCAGTGTCTTACGTGCACACCTGCAGTTCAACTTCATGGCTATTGACAGAGTGTTTTTGTGCAGAGTCGTTATTCATTTGACTGTGCCAATCAGTACACGGATAACTGTCACACATCACGTCTGTGATTTGCGGGTTTAACCTCCACACG
>PNEQ01025268.1:0-14575 GCA_003012365.1 Medauroidea extradentata | reverse complement strand
GCAATTATTATTTCTGCTGCAACCTTAGACTGGATAGAGTATAGTGGGCAAATGGTCGGGACTTGAGTATGCATAGGATATTTGATTCTAACATGCAGGTAATTGAATTCGCGAAATTATACCATCCCTACCTATAGATCACCGTGCAACCAATAGCTAAATATGGTTAACGTGAGGTATCGCTACGCTGTTTCGCTTCTGGATACCTTTAGAGTAGGTAACGAAACAGACCGTGCCAAGCCTGCATGAAATTCGAGACGGAAATGTTTATGGCAAAATGTACGATTAAAATGTTCGTGCACTATGTCGCAACACAGCACTGAGTTAGTCTCCTCTTACGCCCGCAACATAATGGCCAGAACAATATTGGCGCTATATAGGTGATCAGCAAGATGTGACAAACGTCACATATGTACTACCGCTGTTCAGCTGTTATATAATGGGCGCAAGAGGAAACTATCGCCCTAATGTGTTGCCACGTGGTACAAGAAAATTGCCTTCGTATAATACTTTTTGCCACTAACACGTATGCTTCGAATTTCACTCAGGATTCATGTGGTGCTGTTTTTATGACTGGGACAAATTGTGTATACTGAGTTCCCTGATGCGTCAGTCAACGAGAACGGACACTGGTATTTTACTACAATTGTTAATGCTATCACGATGTGTTATACGTATAATTTATAAGATTATACAAATTTTGCGTTTTGTCTGACAGAACACTGAACTCCATCTGCTGACTGATATCTGACTTCTGGTGTTAGCCGACAGATTGTGTGCTACGCTTTAAAGGACTTTTTTAATCAACGATACAATGTCAACTGTAAAATACCCACTATCATGTAATATGGGCATACAAGGTTATGAAGAGCCGGAGAAAATAACGTCAAGGATTGTGTTCGGGTGAGTATGTGCAGGTGAATTATTGTCTGTCGTCAAATAATAAAGAGACATTTAGAGGTTCGTAATAAATTATCAATATAGGCACGAGTATTTCGCGCATTCATCTGGCAACAGCCTAGACTTCTCAGTTCTATACGTGTACCGGCTGAAGTCGGATATACATTGGCTTCTAACAGTACAAACGTGTAGCACGTGATATCCCCACGACTTGTTTCCGTATTTATCACTGGCTTGCAGTCGTCAAATGTGTGTTAAAGCCGCTCTCGTCTAATCACAGGAGGAGGAGTAAAGTATACGTTATTGACGTTCAACTTGACCTAGAATCAATACGCGAAATAATCGTGCCTCTAATAAAGTTACCACCCACGCCGCACATCAACCTAGGAACGAGACTCATTGAACATCGTAAACCAGCCTTGACAATGAACCGTCATGTAAACCCTCCTAGCTGTGGTCCCCGCGGCGCTGCGTGGAGAACACATGATGGATGTGTTCATACGCCCTTGTGCACACCTCCAACCTTATCTTACCTCGAGGCTACATTTGTCTTCTCTCCACACGTGTCTGCGACCGTCTCGCAACATGCCGCTCCGGTGTGGTCTTTTGTGTACCGTACACTCGCATACCTTCCCCGTAGATGTATCACACTTCTGGACCTTTTCACAAATATAACAAGTCTATTTACATTATCAGACATGCATTACTTCAGTCTACTTCCCCAATCACGAATTTATTTATGATTCTTGTAATATCAGGATATCGACTGCTATCGGAACAATGCACTTACTGAACATGTGCTGTGTTTTAGACACAAAGTATTGCGTGTCCACTGACCTGCAGGCTAAAGTACACGTGTACCCAGCTCCTGATTGGTTGTTTGCTAACAATATCATCCACAGTGATTAGACTTGCAATCGTTGCATCTTATCGTTGGTTAATAACCAGAAGTACGTGAAATTCGCGGATTCAATGAGCTGTCAGCTAGACTCCACAATACTATGTATATTCCAGCTCGTGTTATCCGTTCATTCGCTGTCAAACCTGCGTAATTCGTTCCAAGTTTTATTCCAAATGTGTTATTGGCTGAGAGTTTTCAAGGACGTATCTGGTAATCTGTGATCCAATCGTAAAGTGACAAAAATTCACATACGTTTGAATTCCAGCTCATCCTGAAACGAATCCGCGAATTTCACGTACCTCTATTAATAACTTTCTGGGAGACGTAAAATAAATATTTGATCGATTGCGGAAGTGATACAAACGAACAGGTTTCTAAATTATATCTTGTATCGGTAATAAATTTTAAGTTTGTGACTGCAGGAATTCACCAGACAAGTAAATATCTGACCTGCAATTGCTATCTTTAATTCGTCTCTACTAGGTGCTGGTTTTCGTTTGAGGAGTACCAGTCTTCCTTTCTTTTATATGTGCCGTACATCCGTAACCAAGGGCACTTAAAACAAGGCTTGGTATAGCAAAATTACGTCTGTCCATATCCGGCAAGCATTTTTACTATATAGAGTCAAACAAATATTTGACGCCAGGATGGTTTTGTTGATACGAAAAAAAGTTGCATATGTTGTGGTTGAGCTTAAGTTAAAAATTAAAAATTATTAATATCAAGTAAGTTTGCACATTAGTTTTCTGGGGTCGTGGCGGCGATTCGGCCAGTATTATTATGTAATCACTCCTTAATCTGGACGTGTAAAACATGACGGACGTTTCCGTAGGCCGGCTAGTTCTCTCGGTGCACTCCTGTTTCCCCTTCCCTTGTATTCTGTCATTGGCATGTACTCGCATCCATCACCTTCGCCCGAGCTCAAAACGTCGTTGTTAAATCTGGCACAAATCTCTCCACTCCAAGCGGAAGTTCTGCTGTACACAGCAACATTGTAAAAATGTTCGTCTCTGTGGATACACACAGAGTCTGTCCTACATAGTTAGGTATTCTGACAACAGACTAGACTGCAAACTATTGTTTGCTTGCTCGACGTCTTCCACTGGCCTGCAAAGTCGTGGATTGTAGCGCGGAAAATTTTGAGTCAATAATTAAAAATCTATTGTAGAGTGACAGATTGCATGTAAAATAGTGAAATACGTAAATGGCATCACATAAAGACTGGTGAGCGACGAAATCACACACAGGTCAGTGCAGTCCAGTCTGTCACAAAATAACAACGCTAATTGTGCACGTTTCTACCTAACACGAAAGAAGGGCGTCAGGTATGAAGTTGTTGTATTGAATCCAAGCAAACAGTCAACGTTTCCGTGATAAATTTGCTTATATTAGGTATTACCTATATTTCAAGCACCTGTACGTTTGTGTTATTTTCGCAATCAGTCCATTAATTATTTGAAGCCTCTTGGAAGACTGGGCGAAGAGCAGATTTTAACGATGCAGCACTTGGTCTGCAAACCGGCACTCAACAGTCCATACTCCAGTCTACACATGTGGAGTCTCCTAGTCTTTAGAACTGTGAACACGCTAGGTTTTTTTCCGTCTCTGGTCAATATGATAGGACAAAAAAATGAGAGACAAGACAGCTGGTGTCCATCACACTTCTGTTTGAAAGAAGGAAAAAGCCATTTTAACTTTTTTCTCCCTTTTTCTTTCAAAGTTGCTTGCTGGCTGTTACATACCATACGACGTAGCTGAAGACAAGCACGTAATGAGTTTAAAATATATGGACGTACAAAGCTTGAATATATCACTGCTGCTGTGCGGCACAATGAAGCATTATCGTTCCTCCAATGGACACAGCGTCTGTCGCTGATATACACACGAGATGCTGCTAAGCTCGACACATAGTTTTCACATCTTGTCGCTTGTTTGTACGCAGTGTTCCATTGACGTGCACAAACGTGTTTAGCATCACAGCCTGAACCAACCTTCCAGAGATAACAGTTTCGCACTAGTTTTCCCTACGATTTGAAGAAGCACGAGGTTTATGCGACAATGGCTATAGTGTGCGCTCGTTCCGCTTCATTTACATTTTGAGTGCTTTCGGCTACATTGTGTTTTATTGCACGCACCACGGGTGGAATTTAACCTAGTATTACAGCGTTGTACACCGTCTTGTTTGCGAAGACAGTCGAGGTCTAGCCTCATTTCCCTCAAACTTGCAATAAATTTCTTTGAGCATATTTTAATCAGGAATACAATACGCGACATTTCATTTAGATTTAAGTCAAACGGGTGAGTGAGAGATTTTGGTCAGCGCTTAACATCGAGGTCTTCAGCGCTGGTGAGGAGTGGCATGAGGTGAGTATGGAGCGGCACCTGCATGATAGGGCGGAGGGAACGGGAGATCTCCGAGAAAACCAGCAGACCAACGGCATCGTCCGGCACGATTCCCACATGCGAAAATCCGGGGACTGACCCCGCCGGGAATCGAGCCCGGATCGCCTTGGTGGGAGGCAAGAGGTCTGACCCCTCGGCCACTGCGGTCCCGTGTCAAACAGGTATTCATTGTGAAGAACCAGTGTACCGTCCTGCACGTTGTATAATTAGGCAATGGCTATGTGGCAGAGTTGAGATGTTTAAAGGCGAACCACAGACGTTCAGTAGTAGCTCACAAGAATCAGCCCTGGCCCAGTCAAGTACGGACCGACCAGTAACAAAATAAATGCGTCGGTAATGAATACATTACATTGAAGCACAGCAAGCAGTCAACTTTACCCGCGACAAATCATCATTAGAGATGATGGTATACCGCGGAAATGTTTCGTGACAACATACCCTTGAAGACGCTGTAGTTTCTTGCAACATACATGATTCGGTGATATACTTCTGACACAACGTAGCTACCTGCAGACCAATAACATGCATAACCTATTGCAACAGCAGGATTATTATTATTGAAGTAGAACAACAGCTGTACGCACAGCGAAAGCCAGTCATCTTCTGGTAAGCTGAACGTACGTTGAAATCCAGCAAACAGTCAGGTTTTCTCGCGATAAACCATTATCTCTAACCATCATCTCTAATCATCATCCCTAACAATGTTGTAGCCAACCGCCTGTGTTCTGTTCTTCACAAATCTGACACACCACGAAACAAAGAAAACAAAATATGGTAATTTATTTATTGAAATTATATTCTATTTAGAACAATCTGAACAAATAGTTTTTAGCAATCTTGAGGAGTGCCTTATAAAAAAAAGGGTCTACGGCCCGTTAATTAAATAGAATTTCGTTAGTGAAATAATTTTCTAAAAGTTACATCTTTTTTTTTTTTAATATTAGTTATCATAGTATAAGTTATCTTAAACAAAACTGGGAGACAGTTTTACGATAAATTTTCTATATTAGGCATAATAAATAATTATCTCAGCTGCAGTAGAAAAGAGAGATCATATACTTAATGTGTAGCCCTAGGTAGTATGGGTTTGCGTGTTTGAAGTACAGAATCGCTGGAGGACTAAGGGTGCCGCTGACCGGCGTATATAATGCTATATCACCTCTGTGTACAAACTACTCAGCTTGAGTGCAGGCCTAACTAGTTTTATTTTCGAAGTTATAATGCATTTTCTATGTACTTATCTGCGGAGGAAAAACGTTTCAGACGAAGATATCTAAGTAGGCCTACTTTAAAACACTCTCGCGTATTGGATATACAATATCCGAACCCTCCAACGCAGTTAAAACTGCCTTTTCGCCCGGCTATATTGTAAATTTACTGCTAGATTGATCCGAAACCAACAGTGAAGAGATTTTGATCAGCACTTAAGATCTAGGTCTTTAGCGTTGGCAAAGAGTGACAGACATGGTGTGACTATAAGGCAGCGCCGGAATGAAGGTGCGGGGAAAGTGGAAGATCCCCGAGATAACCCGCCGACCAGCGGCATCTTCCGGCACGATTCTCACATGCGAAAATCCGCCGGAGATCGTACCCGGGTCGCCTTGGTGGGAGGTGAGTGCTCTAGCTACGCGGCTTCACGAAACCAATAGAAGGTCCTACAATGTGCTGTGGGTTAGTGACGTAAAAAATTCGTATTTTCGTTTGAGCGCAAGTTGATATTCAAACAACTGTAAATTTGTGCTACTTTTGTAATTTACTCTTGACATATTCATAGAGATCCTTGCAGTGGGGATTACACATATACAACCCACTTGTACGGTTACAAGCCTATGTATATATTTAACTTCGACCAGTGCATGTATAGAACTGAGAAGTCTAGGCTGTTGTCAGATGAATACGCGAAATACTCGTTCCTTTACTTTTGCTAGGGCCCGGTATTTTTCACAAAAAGATTTTTGCACCACTTTGTTTCAGTGCCTTACGTGCGCACCTGCATCTCTGCTATGTGGTTAGTGATTGGATGCCGTAACACCCAGCGTGTGGAAGTTAAACCCACAAATCACAGACGTGATGTGTGGCAGTTATCCGTTTACTGATTGGCACAGTCAAATGAATAACGACTCTGCAGAAACACTCTGTCAATAGCGATGTAGTTGAGCTGCAGGTGTGCAGTGAGGCAAAAATCTTTTCGCGAAATCTATCCGGCCCTTTACTTATCGCTGCTTCACTCGCGAGCCTCTGACTCGCTGGAAGTTTCTAATGTCCTTCCTCCTTCCCCGACGACACGACGTACCGAAGTATGCGCAGTTCTGCAGAGTCAGTGTGGCTTAGCGTTGCGTCGCACGTGTTGCGAGTATTCTGATGAAGCGGCAGAGGCGAGCAGGAAGTGGTCGCTACACAGCGACGATGCACCTTCGTCTTGCAAGCAGAGTCACTGACCAGCTGCTCAGTGTTGCCAACATGGAAGGAGTGCATTTCATCACGTCTCCAGTACCATTCCGCTACAAAAGTATTGCTAAAATTATTTCACAACCAATACACAAAATAACTATCAAACAAAGCGGTCCTGTAAGAAGACTATGCATTCTATATTATAAATAATTCTCACTCAGCTGACTGAGTTTGAAATGTCGTCTGAAGCAACGTCGCTTACAAATAAATAGGTCAGATAAGATCAAACCGTATAATTCTGCTTAAGCTATACTGGTAAATTTTGAAGCAAAATATAGGCCTGCAGAGGTATGTCAGAAAGTCTATATATTTTCTATGATTTCCATTTTTCGCTGCTTTATCCCTTCGAGGGGTGAACGCTGTTAAACGTGGTGGAATCTTGTTTACAGTTGGCAACACTGACTCTGAATTTCCTTCTCTCTTCCGAACCAAGCCACCTTTTAACAAGTTTAAGATTAACAGTTTTTTCCTACAGAAATCCCTTCCGTAATTCCGTTCTTAAATTTAAGGACAATCACCGTAATTTTCAAAATATGTAAGCCAAAGTATTTTTTTAAAATACGCTATATAAATACACTGGAAAATCGTGGGAATAGTTGACTGTTTGCTAGGCTCCAACATGCTGTATATAACACTGACTGTTTCGTATCGACATTGGCTATGGTTTATTTGAAACGTTCAACAAACCCAGTTAGAACTGTACAGCTTGTACACATAGCGTGTGTGATTTGTCCCAAAACTATTCACACGTGTCACGGTTAATATTATACAGTTTATTGGAGACTATCTTAAACATTTTCGCGATTTTCTAGTGTCTCTAGTTATACATATTGAAAAATTTACGGCCGTCTTTTTCTACTCCTTCCTGTACATAAACCTTATTTTCGGAAGTGTCAGTTAATTTTTCTCTGTGTTGAAATTTGCTGTTGCACTACTTACATGAACAACGTCACGGAAAATCCTAAAATAGGAAACTGAGCAAAGTGGCTTAGTGGCAAACACTGGCGTCGTGTTCGGCAGGACCTGGTCTCGAGTCCCGCTCCGGCTATCTTCATCTAGACTTTCATGGTTTTATAAAATCACTTCAGGTTCATACTAAGACGGTTTCTGGCTGTAGCCAATGGCCGACTGTTTATCTGTTCGCTGATCATCAGAGACGTGCAAATTTCGCGTTTTAATTAAACAGCAGGCTAGAATTTCATGTGCTTATAATCACCCGAATACACTCCGTGTCGTTGCTGGCTCCAGAAGGGAAAATATTTTGTGGCAGCTGTAAATTATATAGCATTTACCCTGAAAAATTAATTATGTGGTCAGAAAAAAATTTATTTTTTGCTGACACCAATAAATTATCATGGCCACCCCAAAATAATTTTGCAGGGGAGCCTTCCTACAAATTTTTTCTTTCAGTGAGGACTTCGTATCGTTGCGTGGCTGCATTACGGGAGTGTGGACATTTTACAGTTAATCTTATAACATTGGTTTCTGAAAACGTTTTTCAAGCATGACAAACAAATTGTTGGCCAACAGAAGAACTCACATGACATCATATTAACTTGGAGTTCATTGTGCTGACAGATAATAACGCAACATATTTATGTCTCGACTGATCATCCAAGCCATTGGTTTCGTCTCCGATGAGCTCGCGGACGACGAGACATTAGTCTGTAATCATTACAGCCAAGGTGTTCTGGTGAAAAGCCTTTTTCTCTAACTTGTTACAATGCCTTGCGTGCACATCTGCAGTTCTGATTCATTGTTATTGACAGCATCTGTGCAGAGGCTTCATTTATTTGAGTGTACCAATGAGACCAAAGTCGCTAAGAGTTAAAAACATAATCACTGTCTATGAAGCAGAGCTGCAGATGTGTATGTTAAGACATTGTAACAAGTTGGTGTGGAATTCTTTTTATCAACAAATCAACGACTGTACGTAAGGGCAATGTGAAATTTCCGGGAGTGTTGGTGAGGATGTGGGAACGATCCAAGCGTAGACGTTGAAGAAAAAGAATTGCTTCTGCACATGCGCATTGTGTAAGTCAAGGGACTAAACACGCTGATCGCCTAACCGGTTTTAACTGTCACGCTGAATTACTCCCATTCTTGAGATTAGGCTGTGCAGGGACCAGTCCCAATTTCTGTAATCGGATATTTCTTCGCTGCTGAGCAAGCACTAAGCATTGCTTGATGTCTTCACAGAAAAAAAAAAGCACATTTACAAGGAAAATCTTGTAAACTAATATCAGAACATTATCAGTCAGGTAATAAAAGTGAACTGTCCATAACATTTTAAAGTGGTTATAAATATTGTGAACACCTTTAGGAACTAGTAAAATAAATGGTAATGAGTAAGTTTTTCGATTTGAAATAAAATAAACATTGAAGACCAAACAAATTTTACAAAACATTTCGTAATCTATATATATATATATATATATATATATATATATATATATATATATATATATATATATATATCCCTATTTCCCTTGGTCACGCCATCACGCGTGAACGGCTGGACCGATTTCACTATTTTTTTTGGTTGTGTTTGTTATTTTCAGGAGAAGGTTCTCATTAAAAAAAAATTAAAAATTGCGCGGAAAATTAGATAATTTAAGAATACTTATTTAAGAATACTTAACAACCATATAATATTTTTTTAAATTTAACCTTAGCGCTTTGGACAATATAAACATTTGACAAAGAGGATGTGAAAAATATTAATATCGTTTAAAACAATTGCTTCGATCGGAGTTATTTTATTGATAAAAATAAAGAAAGAAAACTGAATTTCTTAGTGTAAATCACGGTTAGTTCAGAGCCATTACGCCTTGAGGATGCTACAATGTTATCAAATGCTATATAAATACGAACATTGTTTTCCATAATTTTGTCTACATGCTTCCTCTCTTAACGATGACTATTGAAATAGAATTGGTATAATTAATAAAAAAAAGTGTGTTTATTATTCTAATGCTTTATGATGTATAATATTCTTAGTATATAAATAGTTTTGCTGGTATTCCAACACGGGAACAGGCGACATATAACTGGCCATGTGAAAAACATGGATTTCCAAGAAAACAAACAAAAAAGAAAACAAACACTTAGCGACTGCCCTTGAGATTTATTTATGGACATTAATTATAACAATTCGATTTCAGTAGTCATCGTTAAGACAGGACAACATCTGTCGGGTCAGCTAGTTTTACAAAAAAAAATTTGGAAACTAGTTTCCAAAAAAAAGATTTGTAACACTGCAAACAATTGTTGTAAAGTGAACCAAATATTACCAGTAAATATACAAAATTTGTTTGTAGATTTACAGGAATGTTTGTAAATATACAAAGAAATTTGTAAAAGTACAAGTTTTTTGTAAATATTTTTAAACATTTTTGTAGAGTTACAAAACAAATTTTTGGAAACAGGTTTCCAAAAAACCTTTTTGTAAAAGTACAAAATTTTTTTACTGTGTTTATTTCGTCGTTGTGTAATCTTTCCCAGTTTCACAAATTACCAATAACATCACCTGCGCGTAAATACTAGTATCCACACGTCGATGAGGTGACGCTGGCAGAAACAGAATGTTAATTGTAAAACTATTACTACCGTCACAGTGCCACTTGTCTGTCATTCCGTACTCGTTAGAAGTGTGTTTTATTTTCGTACGTTCGCACAATGGGCGCGTAGTTTACATTTTCGTAAAAACACGTTTCAGCCACCACACTGGACGTTTTTGAAGCACCTTGCAAGCGACTTTCTTAACGTATAGTCAAGTGCATTCAGAGCAAAGGCGAACGAACACAGCGTTCTCCAAACTAATCTCGAAAACTAAACAATCGTTGTTTGAATTGTAGCTGTTCTCTAGAGTAAATCACGAATGTTTCATATTTCTACGCCGAATATAAAATGTGAAAGTCACTTAATTGTTTTGCTTTGTACGTTTAGGTATACGCTAATGAAATCTTCAGCTCAGACAATTTCGGCAGTGTCGACAAATACTAAAGACATGTGAACAAGTATTCTTATTTGCTAGCTGCACTACTGTAAGTGTATAAATAAGTGTTAATGTATTTATGTGGCTAAATAAAAATATACGATTTTGGAATTTGTTATTTTTTACATTAGACTTACGTGGAGTAGTACCTAGTCTGATAACCGTGTAAGAAACTATACATTATTATGTATGAATAAAATACACAGCAAAATATAATTTCCAATTTTCAAATTTACGGCACAACAAGTGTAACATACACTAAAGAAATGTATTTCGCTATACCACAACTTTAACCAAAACATCTTAAAACTATTTTTTTTTTCTTTTTTTTTTGTTTTGTTTTAATGGCATTTTTTAAGTGTTACACAAAATCACGATTACGGAAAGTGAAACCTTAGTTACCAGCAAATAAAATACATGATATTTTATAAAAAAAAAAAATAGTATCTTAAATGACAGATAAAAGTCAGATATGGGTTTGAATAAATTTATTCGGAATTTGTTGTGTACAAATTGTTTAAGTAAAACTAAGTTTGAGAATTTGAGATTTTTTAAAAGTTAATTTGTTATTTCAAGTAAATGGCCGTTGATTGTGAGCTTTAAAGGCGTAAACTATCTTGAAATAAAATAGTGAAAAATATTTGGTACGTGAACATCTTAGAAGTTTTTGTGATAAATTAATAAGTAATTTTAGGTGTTGTAAGGAACGAATGTTGTGATTGGCCCTGAACATCAATCGTGTTGTTGTTTAACATCCTATAGAACAAATAAGAAACATGTCTACATTTTTACGGTTGTAAAATTTTTCTTACTTATGTATGAAATCGCTTAGACCAACGGCGTCTTTTATACGAACCAGACGTTCTTTATTATACGCTGGTGTATATTATGAATACAAATAAACAAGAAAACTGTTACTTTGCACATCATCAGTAGAGATGATGGTTAGAGATGATGGTTTATCGCGGGAAAACTTGACTGTTTGTTGGGTTTCAACGCACGTTCAGTTTACTAGAAGATGACTGGCTTTCGCTTTTATGTAGAGCTGTTTCCCTATTTAACTGTGCCAAAATTAATCCCACTAATGTGATATTTGATGCGTTTTATGGGTCTGCAGGTAGTTACGTTGTGTCAGACGTGCGTCGCCCAAATCATGTGTGTAGCAAGAAAATACAGTACTTTCAAGGGTATGTTGGCACTAAGACATTTTCGCGATATGCCATCATTAGGGCCCCGAAAAAATTCGTGTTTTCTTTCCGACACAAGCTATAATTGCAGCAACTGCATGTTCGTATCACTTTCACAATAGGGCCTTGACTTATTTGACACCTTCTGGAAGTCGCTGAGCCAATGACAAAAGTGTAACTAATCACATGCTCATTTTACCGTGGAAGCGAGCAGCTAATGAGCAGAGACATGCAAAATTCGCGTTATTTTCTAACAACTGACTAGACTCCAAGTGACTATAGGCACGTTTGACGTTTCCCACTGGCCGAGATTGTCGTTACTTGCCGCGGAGAATGCTTACACAGTAGAGAGGCCAATCTTTGTAAAGACGTAACACATGTAAATGACAACACAGTGGCCAATTGAATCGCAGATTATGATCTGTTATGTATAGGAGAGCTGTTATGTATAGGAGAGTGAAGTTTAGTCTGCTACCAAATGATAACGCTAGAGAAAACATACATTCTTGGAGGCTAGCTGACTGGTCAGTGAACATGCGAATTCTTCCGGGCTCTAGCCATCATCTATAATCATCAGATACTGAGACTGAATGTACAAACAGTCCCGGTTCCAATGTGTATTTATATCAGTGTTGCAATTAAATATTTTAATGTAACCTACGTCGGACCGCTAAGTGGTCCGAACTCTAGTGTACCAGGGTCCCGGGTTCGAGTCCCGGCAGGGGAGGTGCAAATTTTATGTCACTTCCCCTAGTTCAGGACTGGATGTTGTTTGTTTCTCCACCCTCCTCTCTTAGGAACCACCTTAGGTTCGCCCTCGCCTAACAGCACTAGGTGTCCCCTCCCCCTAGCGCCGACATCTTACATAGTACAACATGGAAACAACGTAGACAAAACTAAAACGTCTACCAACAAGTGCTCTGCTCGGTCTATGCTGGCGACAACCATTCCGAAGCCAGAGCTGATGCTGTTTCCACAAAACATGTACGTAGAGTTTACGTCGTGCAAATAAGTTCACTATTCATATGCACCTAGTCTTGCACCATTCTACACGCCGGAAACAGCTCGAATGTAATGCAAGGATAATATTTCCATACAAATAATAAACAAGGAACCCGCAGTGTCTGTGAGGAAATACGTGTCTACGAATTTTATCTTATTTGTATATTTGTTAAAGGAAAGGAATTTAACCTTTGGATAACGTCTTGTTATCGACTTCATCAACTTTAATGCACACTAACTTTCGGACTCGTTTGGCTGCTTGTGACAAATCCACGACTTTGTGACAATACTGCAATCAGGAGATAACACGGATATTTTATATTTGTGTATTAAACCCCAGATTTTCACGAACATGTAGTTCATTGTTAGTTGTCTTCTTATTAAATGTAGGGCCTACTAAATTACCAGTCGTATGTCTTAATACAGTGGCGAATTTGTAGTGATTTCGTGAAAACAGTATTGACTGCCTGTAGCATAATGGAGTGTCTCGATTTTTTGCATCCTAACAAGCACTATAACGTTGCCCTTACTTAAAAAAAATTAACGCATTCGAAATGAGTTAGGTACAACATAATAATATATTTTTATCATTTGTGCATCTGAACAAAGTTTATGCTGTAATACAAATTGAAACTTCCTATTTATCGAAAATAAAGCGTATTTTTTTAACTTTATGGAATCAGACCATTTCGTGGAAATTTGGAAATTACGAAATCCTGTTTTCATAACCCATAGATAATGTTAATGGTAGGAACGAAGGATAAGTTTTTTTCAGTAGTTGATGTCTTAACACATTTAATATGGCAGATGGGTGAGTAGCTAAGTAGGCTTAACAACAGCAACATAAATTCATTGTCATTCATACATACAAGCCGAATACTGTTTAATTTAAAGTCACTGAAAATTATAATTACACAATTAAAGAAACACAGATAAACGTTTATACGAGTATTTTATTAAAGTGTCATTTCTCGCAAAGAAATAATATATCATAGTGCATTTCTAATACATATAAAATAATGATTTTATTGTTTTCTGTTGGTACTAATGGAAAAAAGCATCATAAGTAGTTGGACGAAATAATTTTTCATTGAAAATAAAAGCAATAAATTACGTCAGCGTACTTTTGTGACAACAAAGAGAGAAGTTCATAAATTTTTTTTAGAATTTTTTTAATTTTTGGAAATGTTAGCCTGTTACAGCAATTCTTCTTAACTAACACAACAGGTAATGACCAAGGGCTGACCGACGGCTCGATCACATCCAAGTCCTTCATTTCTTTCAAAATGCCATCCACAGTCTCTTGTGTAGCCAGAGGTAGTCGTCTTGGGGGTTGCTTGATTGGTCTAGCTTCCCCTGTATCAATGTGATGTTGTGTAGCGGATGCTCTGCCAAGGTAAAGTGGCCCACATGAAAAAGTTCTCTTGTTTTTCTTTAGAAGTTCTGCAACAGCCTTTTCTTGTCTCCAGTTCAGGTTTTCTCCAGTTCTAGTCAGTAGTTCCTTGAGTGGTTCTGGCATAGTCCCATTAAGGTCACCTGACTTGATGGCTTCTTTGTCGGTGGTAGTTATTTGGGAGACTTGTTTGCACACACCTATTATGGCCCCCTCCTCAAGCTGGATTGCCCTGTTCGACAAGTTGACCATTCGAACAGGTAAATTTCCACAACTCGGCGAAACCAATGTTCTTGCTACCACCACCTCATCAGGTAAGCTGCTTCCTCTTCTCATATGTT
>PNEQ01025267.1:0-19306 GCA_003012365.1 Medauroidea extradentata | reverse complement strand
TGCTTCAGTTGGGCCTATCTCAATAAGAGTTATCTTAATACATATTTTTTTACGAATACAAATTTGAGAATTGGAAAAGAAAGTGTGGTGTGACTAAACCGACAGTGTTTTTGTACTGGCCTTTGATTCAGACGCGCGCGGCGACTGAAGTACTCTCTGTGTTCAACCTGCAACCAAAGTAATAACGTTCCACATAACTCAAATAGGTCATACAAATAAAATTTAGAATATCCTCTTCCTTTCGTCCGCTGATACCATCCACATTATCTTCTAAAACCAAAAGTTTTGTCGCTTGCTGTATTTGCGATATATGTTTTCCAACGATAGTCAGTAAAACGTCACTAACAATTTTTTTTAACAGTAAGATAATTTAAGTTACAAAAATTAACACGCATAATTATGGACAGAACATTTCACATATATGCTGTAAAATATTTGTATTATTTTTTATGAGTGGTTTGCGATTAATGTCGAGTTTAATTTCAGAGATTATTTGCGTATAATAGTTTGGCTTGTCGAGAGTGAATGCTGCGTGACGAGGTGTGCACAAGAGTTCCAAACACGCTGGAGCTCTGCGTGACATTCGGTTATCGCTATCTCCAGTCCCGAAGACGCGCAAGCAGAAAACAGATAAATAATTTCCCCTCCTGCGGCTTCACGCATCTGCCATCCCCTCCTCGCACGGCCTCATCCGCGCGTTCGACGTGTTTTAACCGTCGCTCCTTGCAGGCAGCACAAAGCAGTCACTGGTCGCGCAAAAATACACAATTTTCACAAACAACTACATGGAAATTCAAATCTGTGACCACAAACTTTTATGGTACCATTTCATTCAGAAAAATTGGCTCTTTGGTCTTAGTGATGTAAGAATTCAAGGTTTCTGTTAAGGAAACAAGAAATGAGAAGCCTAATATCGTCTTTTGAAATTTTTTTTGAAGGTATTTGACATGGAGACATGTGAAATTCTAATCATTACGTACAACAAACCATATTTTTTCTCTTAAGGTAAAATTGTACATTCCTGTATCTTGAATAGTTCGTTTCTAAGGTGATTGAGAAGAGATAGGTGTTTTCCAAGTTTTGACAAGCGGTACAGAAGCCTCTTAAGAACACACACTTGAAACCATGCTTCTATTTTTTTTTCTTCAAAAATTTTGCACGCTTGCTAGAAACATGATATTCGAGCTTCTCAAAATGGCTAAAAACGGGGTTTTTAGACTGTCGTAACTCCGAAAATATTACCTGAATTCGTAAAGTGCAAAATGAGAGGCATGCATTGGTTTTTACTTCATACTATTAAAAAAATGTATGGCCAACGATTAAAGTCCCATAGTATAAAGACTACAACGGAAACCTTGCACGCCAATTTGGTGCGCTGCGGATAGAGACGATATGCTTCTCGTCAAGCGTGGAACACTGGCTCTTATCGCTTCGCTGTTCCCACGCGTCAAAGGTGGAAATTTGACACCGCGCTAATGTAGGAATAGCCACTAAAATACCCGCAACAAACAATAAATATTGACTCCCGTCAGAGCTTTGACGCTTGCTACAATAAGTAGAGGTACGTCAATTTCGCGGATTCATCTGGCAGCAGCCTAGACTTGTCAGTCCTGTACACCCACTGGCCACAATCGATTATCTATTGCCTTATAACCGTACAAGCAGGTAGCAAGCGATAGCACTTCGCACCATTTCCTTATTTACTACTGGCTTGCAGTAGTCAAACGCGTTTCGTAACAGCCGCCAGCAAGTCACAGACATGACAATGAAGTATACATAATTGGCGTTCAACCTGACCTGGAATGTATCTGCGAAATTTACGTACCTCTAACAATAAGTCATAAAAATAACAGCATTCACACCCATACATAAGCATGCTAACGGGGTGATCCATTCCCCCCCTTTTTTTTAATGTATCCTTTTAACATGGCAAATTTCTAAATATACGTATTGCCCCAGTATCCTTTTTTTTTTTTTTTTTTTCAAGCCAGCCATTCTGCCCAGAACGAATAGCCGGAAACCTATGATAATGAATTTCTTCTACACTGACTTCCTACTTCAGACGACTGTTTAGAGTGATGAATGACATTGCTATTCTAACTTTTAAGCGGAATCCCAAAAAAGGAACACACGTGATACATAATTATTTCAAACAAAAATTTAAGTAATAAATAGAGACCCGGAAAAATTTCGCGAATTTATTTAAGAAGACGTTAGATTTCAAACTCTAATGCACGTTTATTACTTTCGCGATTGACTCACTGTTACTGGAACTCTTCCTTGAGGCCTGTGAACTAATAGCAGACCTTGCATGAAAACACTCACTGACTGCCGCGCTACCTTGTCGCATGTACAACTGGCCGCTTACTGTAGCAGCAGCCAATACGCTTGTAGCTAGAGTGTATATGAGACTGTGGAGTCTAGCCGGCAGGCCGTTGAACCTGCGAAGTTCTTGGGTCTCTAGTAAAACGTATTTAAAAACGCATTGTGGAAAACAAGAAGTTATAATTTAGTGAGAACCAGTGTTACCAGATGTACGAGAATTCTCGTATTTTTACGAGAATTTAGGGTGTTTTTTCTCTGTGCGCGATTTAAAATTGCTGTCATACGAGAATTTCGAGACCAGAGAACTGTTAATGGTCGAGCCTGTAAGGTGTTCGTGGCACGCAGGTGCGCGAAAAAATTGTCATCAAAAGGTGTGGTACGAGAATGTTGATGTCGTGTACGGAATTCTTTCCTTTCTTGTACCAGACTACTTCGTTTATGATCTGATAACCCTGGGTTTGACAGTCGCGGGGGATTATCTTGATCTCCGTCGCTCTTGAAAGACAACAGTTACAGGCGACCAACTTACTAGAGATGAAGTTCCAGAGCAGACCCATGCCCGGTTGCATAAAGGAAGTTCATGAATTGATCTAAGATCATTTGCTGGAAGATCCTCAGGTTGCACGTTGAAGTGTTGCACGAAACAGGATCAGCACTTGATCCAAGTCATTTTGAACGTGATCCTGAACTGTCGATATTTCTTGGTTCAATAAAAGAGCCATGATCATAGCCATTACCAAGTTTTGGTAGCCATATTGTTGTGTTTTCCGAATGTATGTGAATTGATTTAAATATATTTTATGTACGTCAGCGAAGGTAATGAGTATAAAACAGCTTTGCATCGTGAATTAGAAGTTTACTTAACAAATAATTTCCTAAAAACATTGTGTTACGTACTTATGTGAATTGTTTGTAGTTAGGGCGTTCGCGGATATGAGCTATTTTTTATTTAGGTTTCGTTTGTCATAACGTACAGTTACTGTTTTGGCTGTTCTACTCACATCGTTGACAGCATTAAAAGCGGAAGATAACTCATCCTTTTGTTTGATTCCATACCTTCAGCGCAAAGCATTCAAATTCTGTCAACAAACACGCCGATCACATTAACAGCAATAATGCTAGCCAACCTGTCAACTCATACTTTCTGCGTCTGTATGCAATTACTCTCAAGCTCTCAAGAAGTAACGATGTCACAATTGTTCGGACCAACAGGCATTAAACACCATTCTGCCGTACAGTGTTGTCAGATGTAACATTTCGTCGAACCGCCGTTCACATGATCCCAGATCAAATATAGTCAGGTTACATTTGTGAAGCGTTTGTAACGATCTTCGGATCAATAATATGAACCTTCGTCAGTGAATCTCCAGTCAGAGGATTATTCGTGCAACCGTGCACCAGTGATGTTGTTGGCCGTGGCATCACACTAGCGAACCACTTCCCATGCTTCCCGCTAGCTTTGTGCTCGCATACGCACAGCGGCCAGCTTCAATTACTCCCGTGCTGTGTAGTCCATTATCACTGTTTGAAGTCTTCGCAGTGGAGGAAAAAAAAGTTTGTTCGTTTGTATTCATGAACTTTCCCGCAATTATTTTTTTTTTTTGCGGTAATAAAACTGACCACGTGCGAGTCAATTTAAAACTTTATTTACTGCTAGCACTGTCGAGTCTCTTCCATTGTCATTTAATAAACTTTTTTTAGTTGAAACTTTTGGAGGGAGAGTTGGTTTTTTCAACTAAGCTAAAAAGTTGTTCGTTTGTAGTCACTTCATTATTGTGTAAACTGTATTTGCAATTTAATTGTGTACCACGAAGAAGGTCCGCAGCATAATAATAGCACTATTAATACTTCATCCTCGGAAAAAAATTTGTATATTAAAGTGAGTTTTGTTTCTTCTTTAGACAGCGCGTAGCACCCTGTTTTTGTGTCGGAAATAAACGAACAGAATTTTTACATATTTGACTACTATGCTTTTCAGCAGATGTACGCTAGTTACATACTACACAGTATTTGTGCAAATCAATCTGTCCTAACGATGCAGAAATTTTTATGTCAGTAACATATAAGGTATCTGTACCGAATATTGCCCGCAATATTGCCCGCTTAAGATTCAACAATCATTGTGCCTAAGTAATTAATTATATTACTAATATGTAGGGCTAGGAATATTTCGCTAGTTCAACGACCAACATGCTATCCTGTATATACCGAAGCCCTACCATTTGTCCATTACTTGCTACTCATTTGGACAGCAGACAATGAACGAATAGAAGGGGCTTGAGTGTGCATAGGACATTGGATTCTAGCATGCATGTCATTGAACTCGAGAATTTTTCCTAGCTCTACTAATATGACACATGGATGATATAATTAAGATATTTATGGATGGTGTATGTTCATCCTGGAGACTAGTGTGTATGGATCCCACATCGATCTCGGCAATACCACACAATAGCGACTAGTTGGCAATTTTGAGAACTGGGCAATATTCGGTACAGGTACCTTATATTATTTTCTTATTAAACGTTTGTAATGGATATTTTTCGCTCCACGCGTGTGTCAGGTTTTGCCAATCACCAGTTGTGTCTTATGTCTCCAAGCAATTCAGGGTTTCAAGATAGAAATAAAAAATAGCGCACATATAATTTATACACTTGTTAAATATTTATCTATATGAGATCGAGCCAGGTGGCGTAAAGGTAACGCGGGCCCGCATTCGGGAGAATACGGGTTCGTTCCCCGGCTCCTGCCATCCTAAGTTCGGCTTTCCGTGGTTTCTTGAAATCGCTCCAGGCGAGTACTGGGATGGATCCTTAACAAAGGCCATGGCCAACTCTTCTACTAGCTCCTGTCATTGTACCAAGTTGTGTTACCGTCTATAATGACCTCGCTGTCGACGGTAAGTAAAGCCCACTTACATTACTACATGTGAGCACCTACAGCTTTTTTTTTCACACGCTAGTTTTATTTTCTTTTCGCGCTATTCACTTCGATATTTTGGGCAATATGCATTCGGATTTACTTCGTTGAAGTCTAGTGTTTACATGTTTTTCGGACCATTGACTAGTTTCGTCTTCTAACAGCAGATTACCCTGTTCTCAAGCAGGGAAAATAGGAGGGCGGGGTATATCGAGGAGCCACTCTTTTTAACTTGGGCCACTTGAAAACTTTACCCGGGTTATTGTTTGCACATGTCAATCTAAAATTTGGCCATACCCATTCTATCTTCGTGACTAATTGCAACTGTTTTTATACAACTTAATTTTTTATTCTAAAATCATGTTCAATTTTAGCCAGTCTTACAATCTGAAAACGAAAACATTACAGCTGCGGTGGACGCTCGTGACGGTTATAATTGCGATGCATTGTTTGCAGATTATGCATGGTGATTCCGGCACAGCAATTTACGTGCTGTTCTTCATTGAAGTGTTTGTGTTGTGCCGGGGCTGTGTATAGACCGGATAATTAGCTTATGGGCTCGGTTTGGCTCTGGCAGCGTGTAGACACAATCATCATAACTGTTAGCCAACGTTTTCGGCGGGCTATTTGGAAGCATTGTTTGCCCGGTCTGTTTGCAGGCACGCGCGAAATTGACGATCGCAGGTTCATTTGCGCCGTGGATTTGAATTTTGCACGGGAAGTAATGCCATGGAGGTAGTAAATCCTCGTCGTAAATCCACTTTTTGCATACGTAACCCATTGCAGGGGAACTTTATTATAAAATTAATAAATATAAAAATATCTGAAACAATAAATACATGTTTATTTAATTTGAAGGTATGTTTTTCGTGGACCGAGCAAACTGAATGAACCAATTACTGGGTATAGGAAGTGTTTAAAATTAAACTTACTGCATTGCTTGGATAAAGTTACATTCAAAATGCAAACACTCGTACACTTACCAGTTCATGGTTTACACGGGATTTGAACCTGTAACGTCTCTAATTGGTAGGTTTAGCAGTCATGGGAGCTTAAGAACAATGTAATTTGATAGCAAAACATATTATGAATTCTTAAGTAACCAACCACACCTCGCAGGAAAAGCAGTTGTCACGCCCGAGTGAAGGGTTGCTGGCATGCTTACGAAAGCCTGTTTTAAATCATTTGTGTTGAAAAAATAAAATTAGTTTCCTCAGAAGCACAACGTTTTAGTTGTGAAATGACGTATACTCTATGTTCATTAGTCAAATAACAATGCTTATTTATGGCAAGTGGCGTAAAAGCAAAAATACGACGAAATAAAAAGCTAGACATATACTTCAAGAATACTCTTTGTACCGTGAATAGTTTATTATGAATGTAAATAGATCTATATGTTACAAGGCTCTGTTGTATACAGTTTAAAAAATTCGTACTTTTACAAGAAAGAACTTGTAAGCAAATGTCAGAACATTTATCAGTCTAGGCACTACAACAAGAATGTTGCAGGTCGTTAAAGTGGTCTAATTTGTCCAAATACCTGTAGGGACTAGTGGATTATATTTTTATAAGCGGAATGTTTAATGTCTTCGATGGCGTGTCACATTTTACAAATTTTTTGTACGTTTACAAATAATTTCTTGGATACTGGTTGCGAAAAAATTTTTGTAAGCAATTGTAAAATGTACAAGAGAATATATCTATAAATATACAATTATTATAATATACTAAAAGGTTTGTAAAAATACAAACATATATATATATGTATATTTACAAATATTTCCTGTAACATTTTTGCAAACTAAAAAGTTTTGGGACCTAGTTTCCAAAGATTATTTTAGTACAAATATTTTTTTCCTGTAAACAAATGTGAAAATATATTTGTAAATCGTCCAGAAACAGTGGTTACAAGCTAGGAGCCTGAAACAGGAATGGGTGACACCTTGTTTTTAATCTTCCTGTAGACTGCGCGATGACACATTTCATTATTCACCGTAATTAAATGTTTCTTGATTAATTACTGTTTTTGTGCCTTTTCTCCCTTCAAGCATATATATTTGTAGAGCTCGTGTTAGTGCATAATGAATCTAGGGGTAAAATATATGAAAATCGTTAAAATGAATGCAATTAACAAAATTCGTCTTCGCAGGACATGTAGGTAATTTTTGTTCTCTATTGACAATTTTATACAAAAATATCACAGTTTTGTTTCCAGTCCTATTAAGTGAATTCGAAAATGCCCAGACAATGTTATCAAAAATGTAAAAAAACTAATATTTTGCACAATAACGAAAAGGAATCGGTTATTAAGATGCCGACATAGTGCTGCAAAACTGTTTAGATATGCCGAAATATTTGAGGATGATATTTGAAAATCTACTCACGGCTTCATTGTGCCAAATATCATTATTTAGGCGAAAGTGCCAGCTGATCGATATGATGGTATTACTTCACAGCATGGTAAAGAATGCACAGTGAGCTAGCTTTCTACGCATATATATATGCTTGAAGTGTGGACCGAGCTGCGTACATCCTCTCGCACATTTCAGAGGTGCTGACAAGTAAACAAAGAATTTCTGGTCTTGGGTTCGTGAACATGGCACCAGCAGTGTATCATGTGAGTTATCAACTGTAACCTACTGGATGGCTCATCGCTAATATGTCGTGGCGCACTCTACGGCAAAGTGAACGAACACTCTTTGAAAGCTTCTCGTCAAGAATATTGATCAGGATATATGTTTTGCCGTGTCTTCGGACGTTTATTTTCGAGCTTAGTGACGTCTGTACCTTGTATATATTACAACACTGCTCTGTGTGTAATAGCAAGTAGAGGAAATTAAGAAATCGGCCGAAAAGATACTGGTTCAAAAGTGTGAGCGAAAAATACACGCGGCAATTAAAATCTACACATATTTGTAAAGTCAATATGAAGAAAACTACACAACAACAATTCTATACAATGATATTAGTCAACTTATGAGCAAACATTTACCCAGAATGATGAATCTGTTAATCGTGATGTCTTGCGCCGCAATACAAAAACGAGATTTAGGCGTCAACGATTGTTGGCAAAAACTATCGTCTACGATTCCTTCTTCTTGATACTTGCAAACTGGTTTCGAGAGAAACCTACAGTTTTAAACAGAATATCATGTAAATACCGAAATTCATTTACATGGATTTCATAAGACGTTATGATATGTGATAGGAGCAGTAAATTAGCGAAAAAAAAAAAAAGTAAGTAAATGTAAACGTTTTACACTGTGGAAAAAATATGTCGTCGATAAGAATGATTTTCCCAATGCGGGTATAAAAAAACATAATCTAGCTGGCAAAATTACTGACTTGGCAACACATGATGCTACGGCTCTCTTCGTTTTTCTGCTCTTTTTTTTCTATCTCACCCCCTTACGTTCTTCTCCATGACACGTGAGAGCCAGGCGTTGAATAGACGGTATTAGGAAGATCGTGCGTCAGCCGGCCAATACGCGCGCTCGAATCCTATCAGTGCGAAGTGGTCAGCGACAGAGTCAAGCCCTCGGCGGTCGCGATAAAGGACTGGCCGGGTGCTGGTGGCTGCAGCAGGGAATCAGAGTCGGAGAAACGGCTCTTCATTTCCTGGAGACGGCCGTGGAAGGGAGGTCCCGCGAGGAAATGGGATCCCTTTGTGTTTCAGCACCCGCGGCTCAACTTTCTTCCTCGGGATTTCCTCCTCCGTGTCCCGGCCCTGTCCCCGCGTCGTCGACTCCTTCCTCTAGGATCTTTTTCTTCTTCCAGCCCTGCAAAGAAGCGGATGCGTGCCGCGAGTAACAAGTTCGTGGGATCGCGGTTTCCGCCCTCTTCGGGAGGCTTGCCCTTGATCCGCCCCTCTCCCGTTACACCGCCTTGGTCGACCTATCGATTAGCTGCCCACCGGAGAAATGATGAGGCTCTCTGGTCCGAAGTTGTGACCAACTCCGGCGCTAAACTATCGGCGCTCTGGCGAACCTCTGTCCCGTCAACCCTGGCCGCCGCCAGACCATCGTAACCTATCGTAACACCCCTTGTAATGGGGTTGGGTGCTGCGACCATCCGAAGCAGCGGGTAACTTCCCCGACCACGCAATTAACGGAGACTGTCGCGTAAATCTTCAAGTTGTACTGACCGCAGTAACCTCGGTACCATCTAGTGGTTGGCGTCGTTGGATAAATAATATTGACATAGTTATTCCTTCCGACATTTTAGAAATTTACTGTATGTTTATTCTACTCCAGCTGCGAAAATTCGTGTGTCAAAACATCTATTTGCATGTTTTATTACTTGAAACAGCGAAAACGTTTTGTGCCTTACACGCGGATTTCATTCAACACGCAAACATTCTAGCAGCATTGTGATATATTATGAATATGTTACATTATATTAGATAACTTTATTACATAGCAAAGATATATTAATTTATTTATAAATAAGTATTAATAAAGGTATATTTTAGCGTAGTGGGTTTACCCAAGTTACTGAAAATCTTCGGAAATATATATGCCTATACGTTAATTTTAATTTCCAGTATTATGTGATCGACCATTTTATGTTATGCATCAAATAAAATTCCAAAATATGGCAGTAAATTGAGCACTTTGATAGTACATTATAATTTTGCCGAACCAAAGTTTTGTAATTCAGGACATTACATTGTCACGTGGCCCCGTAATGTAGTCAAAGAATTTGGTGTTTTCGTAAATACACTTCCTATTGTCTGAGGAAAGCTATAAAATAAGTACAACCGTTGTGTGAATAAAGATGAAGAATTATAGACAGAAATAATTTTCCAGTGAAGTTACTACTCTTTTTTAATTTCTTCAACGTATAGGTAATCATGTAATCATCTAAAGTTCATTGCCATGTAAATTTATAGTTATATATAAATCGTATGATCAATAATTTTTTTTACTTACTAATGTTTAGGGCAATTTTATTTACGTATATAAGTTTATGTGACACATTTTTTAGATTTAGTATGACACCCTACAACCCCTCCACTTCTAATTTAAATATCTAGGCAAATCTATGATAGCGTTTAACGCCTTGGTGTTCAAGGACATCGAAGACTGTTCAGAATTTCTTCGTAGACCTCTTCAGTATCACTTCTCCAAAAAAAAATCGAATAGACGATGTGTCCTCATTTCGCACAAGTGTCTCGGGCTGGAGAAGCCGACGACCGCTAATCCCACAACTGCTGCTGAGCGAGGCGATATTCTTGTCACGTGCCTTGTGACCCCGGCGACGCCGTCTTCGGCGATGGGCTTTGGGGAGTTAACAGATACTGATCCCACTGCATTTTCTTCCTTATGTGCCAGAGCAGACTGATCCATCCTATGAACCCTGGAGTTTATATCTCTAGTATATAACTGTATCGGTTTATCTGCTCTCAACGGACCGTTCACGTGTCCGATGTTCTGTGGTAGCTGATATGTCTACTGGCGGTTATGTTAAGTAACCTACTGGAGTTAGGAGTTAGCTAGGTTTTCTCAGTAACGACTCTAGGTTTGCTGTGAAGTCTGTTGGTAATTCAGGTATATACACACACGCGTGTGTGTGTTGGCATATATATACACACATACATACATATATACACATACATACATTCATACATATATACACATACATACATACATACACATACATACATAAATACACATACATATATACACATACATACATATATACACATACATACATATATACTGTATATATACATACATATATATATGTGTGTGTGTATGAGATCGATAAACTCAGACACCGTTTGACCTATCACCATGAAACTTTGCACTTTTATGTAATTTTTATGGAAAAGGTTTTAGTGGTATCCAATTTACTATAACTCACGAACTCGCCACTGTATGACGCTGCAGTGCAACAGATCTACATGATAATTGGCATACTTATATATATTTGTACACGGAGAATATTTTAGCGACATCCATTTTGATACAACGTCTGCTGAATGCCGCGGCAGCGTATCAACTTCTATACCGAGCTACTCCTCATTGAATATTGGGTAGGGGGTCGTAATTTGACCAACATGTATTTTTATGTATACGCTAGCAGGACGTCTGCCGTATTCTGCTAGTAATCTATGTATAATTACTTACAGTGTCTGTTTACGTATTTACAATGTTCATAAACGTGGTTTTGCAGCCAGCTTTATAAAACATCTAGTATTTTTAACATAGGATCACCCAGTGCAGTATTGTTAATTTATTTTGTTACGAAATTAATTTTAATTAAATATGCCTGTGATAATATACATTTTTAAACGTTTTTAGAACTATATAATTTAATCCACAAGGGTTGTTTTGAGCTCCAGTATAATTAGCTTTCTTATGTGGCTGTGAATATTTGGACAGCGATGTAAATCTCCGGAAGCAAATACGTGTTACGTCGACTTCCACTTACCATCGTTCTAGAAGACTTGAAGCCATGGGACAATCTTCTGACCATCTAACATGGCCGTTCGTCATAACATAGGCCAGTGCGGAACTAGGCTGAATAAGACTGCTCAGCCGCGGCATATTAACAATGTAACCAATCTAATATTTTCCCCGTGCTGTTTTGGATAGGAGGATAAGTAATAGCTGAATCTTAATTAAAATTTAAGTTTAATTTGAATTTTGTTCGTCAGTTTAACAGTTTTAACACGCTTCTATTAGTTTCACTTGCATGTATAAATGCAGTGTAAAATGTAAATTAAATTTTCACCTACTTCCAGGTGTCCGAATTATTTGAAATGTTGCACAGTATTAAGGTCGCTGCCTACCGCAGAGCTGTGGCGGCAGCAAGGATAAGTGTTTTACATGTTAAATTATATTCGGTGCGGCTCAGTCACGTTTTGTCATATCGCTTCCGGACGGAAACCATTTTCTGCATCGTGAAAAGGAAAATGTTGCTAAATGAATAAAATTGCAGGAAAAAAATTTCAGTAGCCGTTTTCGAGTGTTTTGATTTCGTAAAAAATCTTTCCTTTTTTTTTTTTTTTTTTTTGCTCACTGTTTACAGGGTATTGAAAAAAACTGCCTGAAAGATCCTTTAGCAATGTGCGCGGCACCGAGATGAATATACAAGTTAACGGCGGCGTAAATGTAACTTCAACAGGTACTGAACCACATCGAATATAATTTAACATGCAAAACCCTATGTTTGCCGCCGCCAGAGCTCTGAGGTAGGCAGAGCCCTTATGAATCAATGACAGTACAGTGATTTCTTGGCCATGGCCTCAGATTCTCAATTTTCACCCTTTATAAAAATGACTCTTACTTTTTTGAATATATTGCAATAAAACGTTTTAAGACAACATTGCAATAAAAAGTTTGTAAGACAACATTTATGGTTTTCTTTACATTACATACTGCTGCACATAACTCGGTTGCTCCATCTAACGTATTGGGTTATCTAATAAAATTAATTATGAGTTAAAATCTTACTTAACAACGCTGTCATTCCACCGATTTACATACCTGATTACGCAAAAATTTGCGTGATGTGAAGGCGAAAGACGAATCATGTGCTTGTATATTTTTCCGTCGTGTATGCTCGTTTTACAAGTAAGACAAAAATCCGGGAAGGCATGGAAACCGTTAAAAAAAATCCCAGTAGCAAATAGAAAACTCTTCAGCTATGTTTTAAATGTTACTAAGTGTCGATATTAAGTAATAGGGATTCCGAAACTACAAACATGATAAATTTACACTCTCTTTCAAACTGTCAGATATTATTGAGAACTACTTCGCTTTATGCTTTGTTCCACAGATTCATATTGAATACTTCTGTTGGCTGCTGCTGCTGTAAAATATTAAGTTTTTCTTAAAAAATAAAATACCATTTTATTGGGAAGGAACGTCTCCATCTCATTGTTTCAAGTTTAAAAAATTGTCAACATTTTTTTTGCATTTTATGTATATTAAAATTATGCATAAGTATCTTACTTTTCTATAAATTTTTCCATATTTTTATCTTTAGATCTCGCCTGAGTTTTTTAAAAGAGAGTAAATTAAAACGTTAAAGAGTTTTTTTTTGGCAATGTCTCTGTTACTCTTCGCTTTCTACGCAAAGAGTTATTTTACTATCGCTTTCTCTCTTTCTTTCACTTTGAATTATTTCTTTACTACATAATTTTTTCGTCAGTTTTTTTTTTTTGTCGTTAAAGTTGCATGAGATGAATTTTTACGGCAGTAAAAGTGCTCTTTGTAGTCCAGATTTTTCTTTCCCAGTTTCGTGCGAAATGTTTTAAGGAGATTAATTCTTATTTTCTCTGACATCTTGCGGGAGCTGAATGATCAGACAATTCGCCTATCACCAAGGCGATCCAGGTTCGATTCCCTGCGGGTTTAATCCCCGGATTTTCGCATGGGGGAATCATGTCGGACGATGCCGCTGGTTGGCAGGTTTCCTCGGGGATCTCCCGTTTCCCCCGCCCTTTCATTCCGACATTGCTCCACACTTACCTTGTGTCACTCATCACCACCGCTAATAACCTAGATCTTAAGCGCTTACAAAAAATTCTTACTCACTCTTATATCTTGCTTAAAATATGTGACCCAGTGTTACAAAATTATAAACAAGTGTATTTACTAAATTGTTTTAACTCTAATGGCGCTGGAATATTTCGTCTTTTCAAATTGAAACTTCTCGCACTTCGTGAAACGAATGCTTGCTCGTCTAATCGCTGTAAGGTTGTGTGCTGTATTCGTCGTCGTCCCCTCCCGCGCCACCCGCCACTAAAGTACAGTCTACACGCCAACTCTTGAGTCCGTGGTGGGTTTGTGTGTTTCGCCCGTAAATATATAAATAACACAACGAGGCCCAATATCATGCGGCGCACATGCTAGCCGTAGTAACGTCGTAAGTTAGGACGTGTCAATACTGTGTTACTGTAGCGTAAATGAAGTTTACGAAGAAAAATGCACACACGCCAGGGACTCTGAGCTGGCGCGCGGACGGTAGCTGACCAATGAACCTTACTGTGGCTGTTATTATCTGAAGTTTTTTCTTTTGGTGTGTTTTCCAAGAGATCTCAAAAGATATTCTTTTCTGAGCATGGTGTATTCGGAAACAGAATGTGGTGCACTTGTAGGGATTATTAATTGTTCCTGGGTAGGAATGAAGCCTAGCTGAACAGCACTATGAGTAGAGGCATGAGTATTTCGCGTATTGATTGTAGGTCAGGTTGAACGCCAATAACCTGTATAACACTGTAACTTCTGTGATTAGACGACAGCTGTTTTGACACACCTTTGGAGGTTGCAAGCCTGTAGTAAATAATTCAATAATTCGTGAGGCTACCCACTTGTACGGTTAGCAGCCAACGGATATTCGACTCTGGCCAGTGTGTGTATAGGACTGAGAATTATAGACTGCTACCAGATAAATAAGCGAAGTACTCGTGCCTCTAACTATGAGGCATGTCAGAGGCTATTAGATCCACACATAAACAATGGATCCCTGACCTTAGTTATATATTGTCTCCCAAATCTTCGTTGACAGAATGTTTTGACTCGTGAACATAGGAAACAGTCTCAATCTTCCAGAACACGGAGATACACCAACTATCACGGGAAACAGACGGCCTAGATCATTAAGACATCCTGTCGCAACAGTCAAACGTTTGAAGAAGAGAATTTCAACGTTACTACAAAGTGGACTAAAAAATGGAAACAAGATACAACAGGTGCGCCTCATATCTTCCTCGACATGAAGAAAAATCTAACTGGATTAGAATTAGCCTATGTTCTAAGATCTTAGTTTATAACAAAGTTAGGACCAATCATGGAAGATGCATAAGTGGGTGAAGTTCAAAAACCCTTGTTTGTACGATTGTGAAGCATCTCTGCAGAATATTCATCGCACTGTTACTAAAGACACTCATCGTCTTTACTGCGAATATATGAATGTTTTTTTTTTGCTACACTTTCCGTCTTTCAATGGATAAAACAAGCTGATTGTGAATTTTAGTGTTAAGTAATACTACACGTAAATAATAAATTACCTAGCTCTTTTTTTTTTTTAATTTCACTTCACGGTAACATATTTGTCTTCTCAGCACTTCTAATTCAAAATATTATAAATATCAATTAATTATGACGTTTATTTTGTTCTTTGTGTGCACATTGTTTTACGTCGATATGAATCTATGGTATGAGTTCGCCACGAATTTTTTTTTTCTTTTTTTTCACAAATTTTGTTCTAGTGCCTTTTGTGCTCATCGTCAGTTTTGATTCACGGTTATTAACAGCGTGTCTTTGTTCAGACACATCTCACGTTTGACTCAACTGATTAGAATGTTATTGTGTCGCCGTGCGTCTGCGAGAGCTACAGATGAGCACATAAGTATAAGTGAAACCAAATGTTGTAAAAATCTTTCCGTCACAAACACGAGGCGATAGTGTTGTTAGGCATAGGCTGTTCAGAATAAACTCAGCACTGCTTACAATTTTCTGTGGGTCATTACCCCTCTTTCTTTACTATTTTAAATACGAACACTTCCGTGTAACTTAAAACTAGTGTAAATATTCCACAACTCTCAAAACTTTTCTTCTATAGTACCATTAAATATTTTTTTTATTATTTTAAGTGTAGGGCAGTGGTCACTCTAAAGTTAACTACCTATAAAGTATTTGTAACAAAGGTGGGGCAATTTCTTAGCTCTATGGTGGAAAGCAACTGGTAGAATAACTCCCGTGCCTAGTTTACTGCAGGTTTTATCTGTTTAATTCGACGCTGTTAGAGGGAAAGAACGTAGGTATAAAACGAAGAAAACACATTTCTAATTTACTGCGACCATGTTTTACGTGTAATGTTGAGAGAAAAATTAATTTAGTGTCTGCGAAAGAGCGCATTCTCTGTGTAGTGTAGTGTGGTGTGGTGTGGTTTATCTTTTAAATATCATCGCCTTAATTAACTAATTTCAAAGACATCCTCTCTTTTGTTTGCAGCTGTGGGGTGTTAGCCGCTCGCCCGGTATAGGACGTTGCTTTGTTTTATTTCCATGAATACCAATGCGCGGTAAATGTTTGAAACTCGTTTCTCATATTTCATTTACGTCTATTGCGCTAAGACGTGGTTGGTTTAAGTAATTTTAAATCTTGGGATCTGTTATAAACTATGTAGATTTAAGAAGCATTAGCAAGTTTTAAGGCAATGTTTCATGAATGGCATTCCGATTTATCAAATTACCTTTTTTCTTATCACTCGAGTTTTACTGTACTTAATGCCGTATGAATATTCGTATATATAAAAAAGTCGATGCCAACACGAGTAAATAATTTATGCTTGTTTTGCCTCGATGTAATTTTCTGTTATCTATCAGACGTTGCATTAAACAACAACTTTAAAGAAAGTATTTGTAAAGATATAACTTCAAATATTATTTACGGCAACATTTTTTATTATCCGCTTTATGTGTTATTGTTACTTAGTTTTGATGTAAACTTTAAATGATATAATTTACCTACAAATAAAATGTTTGATTACTATCTATAAGTATTATAAATTGTTACTCTTTTATGTTTTATGTGTTAAACGGAGGTATTATTGCAAATTTTATTCTACGGTTCATATAAATATTTCCGCTGAATATATTTTTAGCCGGAACGGAAGATTACATTACCGAATTGTTATGTACAGTATTGGCAATAGATTTTAATTTAGGGTGTATTTGTTAGTTATGGTCTACTTGCAACTGAAATTTTAAAAATGTTTAAAACATTTATTTTTATTTCTGATATTGTTTAGCATCGACATGGTTTAGTTTGCTCCGCCCTGTAAGTTTTCATTGGTTCTGGCTCTGTACTGGAAATGGAGCCGCACAAATATTCCTTTATTGGGAGTTTATAGTGAAATTCCGAACTGACTGAACTTGGGACTGAATTCAACATAGAACGAGCCTAAAGTGAACATGAACTGAATTGTGTATAAAGTAAGGTTTTCAATACAGTTTGACTAGTAGGTATGGAGTGAACCCAGATTGAACTATGATAAAGGACATACATCGTCAAATGGTGAACTGCTGAACGTATAACCCTTTTCTGTGAGATATTTGAAGTTACAGAAAATATTTGAAGTGGTTAAAAGAGCGAATTGAATCACTTCTCGTTAATAGTATGTTCGTTTTGCAATAAAAAGAATTTCGCTTCCCTGCCAATTTTACGTAGGCTATATTTTTATACTTTAGAAATATTTTTTGGTACTTGATTTCCAAAAATAATTTTATTTTTCATTTCAAAAATGTTAAATTTATGATAAATTGGTTGGAGTTACATATAATGCGTGTTTATATATAATATCTTATAAATGTTTGTTGTTTGTACTGTATATAATAGTTTGTATTTGCCGCTCAGTCGTTACGTGTGACACAAATTTCTGTTTATATAGGATACAGAGCCGCATGAAAAGCTCACCACGCGAATCCTGGGCTAAATTGCAGACGAAAGTGTTAGTGAGAAAATTAACGATGACATTTTACTTTCTCAAATTGTGGTAAAATAGCACTTTAGTTAGTCACCATTGCGCTTCACAGATATCTTACTTATCTTTAGAGGTACGTAAATTTCGCAGGTACATTCCAGGTCAGGTTGAACGCCAATTATGTATACTTCATTGTCATGTCTGTGACTTGCTGGCGGCTGTTACGAAACACGTTTGACTGCTGCAAGCTAGTAGTAAATAAGGAAATAATGCGAAGTGCAATCGCTTGCTACCTGCTTGTACGGTTATAAGCCAGTAGATAATCTATTGTGGCCAATTGGTGTATAGGACTGACAAGTCTAGGCTGCTGCCAGATGAATCCGCGAAATTGACGTACCTCTACTTATCTTACTACTACTTCCCTGACCTGAATAATGCGTGCAGGTTAAAATCCCGAACAGTCCATTATGATTTAATTCTACGTTTACTCGACGTAACATACATAAAATAATACCTGGACGTGCAGTGTTGCCACATTGTGTACGTCAAATGTCGTCACGCGACAATTTCGCAGCGTACATTTTTGTCTTTAATTTAGCCCAGGTTTCGCGTGGTGTTATGCGGTTGTATCCAGGTACGCACAACCCATATATATATTACCACTCGCCTTTTTGTGAAATTTTTACAATATTATTATTTGCAATGTTATATAATGTATTTCGAAATTAATTTTAATAATTTGCAAAACTGCATAATAATTTATAGTTCAACTTACGTTATTGTATACGTAAATGATTTTTATTATCTATTCGGCTTTACGTCTCGTCGACATTACTTGAGACGGTTACACACACAACCGTGCACAAGGATTGGAAAAGGAAACGACCATGGCCTCTAGTAAGAGATGATGCCGGCATTAGCTTGGAGCGATTTCTTGAAACCACAGGAAACCGAAATCAGGGTGGCCGGAGCCAGTAGTCGAGAACGGGACAATGCGCGTGCTGTTTCCACGTTTTATTGTTGTTCAGTGTTGACCTAAACTTGAAGGTGTGTTGTAGAAGTGTTTACTGTCTCAGGTATTTTATCCTTACTCGCACAACTTCCCCCTCCCTCCTTCCTTCCCCATGTCTCCAGTCTTTCAATATTCCTCTTGCTGACTAATGCCGGTAGTTAAATGAAAATGTAACTGGGCATTAAGTTTCGTCGACGGTTAGGTTATTAGAAACGAGGACACACAACCTGGTACAATGACAGGAGCTGGAAGAGGAGTCGGCCATGGCCTTTGTTAAGGGGTATGGAAAGGTACGATGCTGAGCGGATGACTGGAATACTCAGTCGTTATTAAAATCCGAACTACTTATCAATACACAATGAGATTTTTTGCCGAGTAGATATTTTATCAGCTTACGTTTATTCATATACCACTGTAATGCCCAGGCCTTGCCTGCAGAGAAGCTACGACGCAGAACCGTGCCCAGAGTGTGGTGCAACCACAGACCTCAGTTTCCCGGCACTTACATCCGTTCGTGGCCTGACATTTCCCAAGTGTTGACGACATTTCTCCTACAGTGCGGCCACGGTGGAGAAGAGTTTTCCTGGAAGCATGGACTTCGTCCATTCGACG
>PNEQ01025266.1:9524-38057 GCA_003012365.1 Medauroidea extradentata | reverse complement strand
TCTAATTATAATGTATGTATGAATGTCAATAAGATCATAAGTAAATATTTTGAAGTGTATTAAATACAGACAGGTCGAGTTCGTCATATGTTCTTTCACTAATGTTGTATTAAAATAGGAAAATACACGGAACTACGTACAATAAATCGCTACCAACCATACAAGCAGTAAAGTAACTCTTGTTAGTGGTGATGTATATGCAGTAACGGCTAGTGATTTTTTTTCAAAGGTTAAATCTTTAGTGCTCACTTTATTCCGAATGGCCTATAATAGATACATTGATAAGCGCTTAACATTCAGGCCTGGAGCGCTGGTGAGGGATGACATGAGGTGAGTTTGGAGCGGCGCCGAAATGAGGGGGCAAGAAAAACGTAAAATTCCCGGGAAAACCCGTCGACCAACGGCATCGTCCTGCACGATTCCCACATACGTCGGGAATCGAACTCTGATCGCCTTGGTGGGAGGCGAATTGTCTGACCCTTCAACCTACGCGGCACCCAACCTGAACTTGACTTTCGTGTAATTGGGTTATGCCGAGTACTGTATATATTTTCAGAATTACGTTTTGCGATCATAGGCTACTAGACATATAAGAAATCATATTTTAGAATTTCATCAGACTCGGTATACACATAGTAGGCTACTTTGCTAGATGACTTGACTTTTATGTATTTTGTTGATGCTGTGCTGATAATAATATTTTAAAAATAGAAATTTGAACATATTTATACTCACACGGTATATATGAGGAACAATTTATCCGAATCTTACACAATTTGATAAACAACCATTGTGCCGCTAAGAATTTTTTAGACGTGAGAATACGAAAATCGCTGTAGTTTTGTTATTATTTCATAAGTAAAATAGCGCATTGAACTTATTTTTATATTTTAAATTTATTTAAGAACTCAAGGTAAATTTCTGGCGTGGACGCAAAAATTGGGACATCTGGCGATCTTATTCTAACGAGCTGTACTGCACTTGTAAAAGAACTTAGAATTTTTGAATCAAAGAATTTGTGCATTTATAAAATAGCATAATATTGACCATTACTGCACATAAGACATTATCAAGAATTACATTCAACATCCTGTATTCTACGCAGAAATACTAATTTTGAGGTGGGTTCTGCATAAGGACTTGGTCCTAAGTTCTGTTATTCTGTTTTCTTCCTACATTTCTTGCATGGTCGTCACACAAACACAGCACTGAATTCCACTGACAGCAGAATATTCGGCAATAGCGCATGTCCAATGACCCATTCCTTCTATAAACTCTTATTACCTTCAATGACCTCAGTTACACAGTAAAAACACTTTTGCTGCTACAACTAAATGTTTACTTAAATATGAGCCACTGAGATGTTACTTGACCGCAAAGAAAATGTTTGTTTATAAGTTACAGCGATGGTCACGAAAATTGTGTTAGTTCTAAGATAATTTATTTGAAATATTTCTGGTTAAAAGAGTTGTGATATTTTTAACACGAGTTTTATGTTTTAAAAATTATTTCCTTTGATAGTAAGAAACTTAAATTATTTTCAAGAAGAAAAATTTTAAAGACAAAATTGACTATGTTATGCAGGCCTACCAATATTAAATGTAGTTTACCAACAAATTTATACAAAATATCTCTATTGTTTATTCAAAATTTATAATTTATTTGAGACATACATCGTACTGAAGCTCTAAATTAAATAGACTATGCGCCAATTTTAAGTTATTAGCAAAATATGCTGTAAGATTTTTTCGTATTTGAACAGTGTCACAGAAAGTAGGCTTATATTTTCTCTATAAATCTAATATTCATAACCACTTTGTATAGGATTAAAAAACTTTTGATAAAATCGTTTCAAAGTAGAAATTAACTTTATAATTAAGTAGTGATTGGCATATAGTCTACTAATGCATTAACACCGTCAGAATGTGATATGAAACACAAGATTTCTATATTGGCTTTGCCGTAAGGTGAAATTTCTAAACCGCAGGGTAAATAATGAGAGATTTTGGTCAGCGCTAAACAACGAGGTCTTTTTAACGCCGATGAGGGGTGACATGAGTCGAGTATGGAGTATCGCCGGAATGAAGAGGCGAGGGGAACAGAAGATCCCGAGAAAACAGCCGACCAGCCGCATTGTCCGGCACGATTCCTGCATACGACCCGCCCGGGAGTCGACCTCAGATAGCCTTGCTGGGAAGCGAATGATCTGACGATTCAGCGACCGCGGCCCTGCAAGCTAAATACCCTTGCGGCAAATTTACTTTGCAGTGGTTCATATTTTAACAAAATTTTGTTGTTGAAAAGGAAGAGTTCTTACCAGGGGCGTCATTTCAGGTTTTTCCAGGGAGGGGGCAAGATTTTGTTTTCTGACGACAGTGACCTTGTTGCATCTTTTTTATTAATTAAGCATGTAACAATTAGATACTTTAATAATACAACTTCAGTTTTATGTCCTTAAGTTAGCATTATTTACATTTAAAAAAAAAAATATATTTATACACAAAAATTCCAAATACAGGGGGGGGGGATTTGCCCCCCTCCCCCTGTAGCCTCAAATGACGCCCCTGGTTCTTACTGAGGAACAGGTCTGGACACTTGAAGCGGAAAATTGACACTCATATGACTGATTGGTGCCTCTGGTACTCTGGACATTGCGTTAAATGGAACTACGAGAAGCAAGTTCGTGTCGTAGCCGCCAGGAGCACTGGTAGTACGAAGCTTTGTTGCATTGCTAAGGGGTATGGAAAGGTAGGATGTCGAGCGGACGACTGGAATACTCAATCGTCAAAACATCGGAATTACTCATCAAAATTCGATGAGATTTTTTTTGTTGGGTAGTTTTTTTACCAGCGGGCGTTTATTTATATGCACTATGCGGTAGTATGCTTCACTTTCGAGTAAAAAATTAAAAACCTATTTTTAGAAAAATAAGGGTTTGAAACCACAAAATCTACAAAAGTTGGAAAGTATAATTTCTAAAATTTTAATATTGTAATATTTAGGCCTCTATAATAACAGATTTTTTTTTTTAATATTCGCGTTTCTATTTTAAAATAAATTTAATATTTCCCACGCAGAGATTGTCTGACAGTTAAATTGTTTTCAAATCAAAATGCAAATATATTTAAAATTCTTTTATTATGTAGGCTTAAGTATTATCATATTACAAAATTTAAAAACTACAGTTTTCCATTTTTGTAAATTTTGTGGTTTAAAGATTGAAGTCCATATTTTTTTAAAAACTAGTTCTTAATAATTTACTTTAAAGTAAAGCATACTACTACATCGTGTTGTATAAATAAACGTCCGCTGATAAAATATCTACTCGACAAAAATCTCATCTAATTTTGATGAGTAGTTCAGATTTTTACTAACGATTGAATATTCCAATCGTCCGCTCGATATCGCACATTCCCATACCTCTTAAAACAACACTTCATTGCTAGTGGCGCTTTCAGTCATAAAGAGGTCAACTCAATCTCATTGGTAGATAGGCTAGTGTCCACACATGTAATTCTAAGACCGTGGTGGTAAGCATCTCGTTTCTCAGAACAGTCATTCGTTGTAGCGTGGCGCATGAAGTAGTGGAATCTATTCCAATATGTAGTCTGGGAGCGCTTTCACAGCACCTCTACGGTCTGCCGTGATCAAAGCCACGCCGAGGTGGGTCAGTTGCTTCCTTCACGGCAGGAATTAGCGACTCTCATCGGTCGTGGCAGGTTCTTTGATCCCCGTCCACGCGCTGCGCTGCGTGCTAACGCTCGACGGGAAAGCTTTCATCGCGGACCACTCAGCGCGTCCCTTGTGAGTTAGTCACCGCTGTGTCGTCAGTTTTAACGTGGATCTCACGACCTTCGATATCAGCACGACCAAAGAGAATTATCTTTCATCACGATCGCTCGCTTCTTTTGCCCCGCCCAGCATAAAGTGTGTACTTCTTTATAACAAAATGAGGTGCTTTCGCATTTTCGCCGCATTCATTAGAAGAGGCAAAGAAAGCTTACCTCATACGATCCCCAAGTCCGTAGCAGTTCTTATGTCTATTATCTCTTGCCATTTCTGCTTCCACGTGAGCCACGTTCCAGCATCTGCTCTAGGGGGCTATTTCTGGTCACAGCAGTTTTTATATCCAAAAGCCTGCTCGGAAACATAATAGAACGTGATTAATCTTCCTTTTAGTGTCTTTCTTGGTTTTCTTCCTGCGATAAAGTTTTGGCCAATCGCAGGTGCGTTATTGCGGTTACGTGGCCATACGTGTTTACGACTGATTCTGTTGATATTTTAGCATCAAAATCGCACATTCGCGTATTTGGTTTACCTCAATTCAATCTAAGTTATTTCTACAGTCTATTATTTTTTCATTTATTTCATCTAGTCGACAATTTCCGCTTGCTTTTCTAGTTATTTTTTTACTAAATTTACACATATTTTTTTCCGTCACACATGTTCGTGATGAAAACAACCATGTACGATGAAAAAAAAACACTTCTGAAAAAGCTTTGTTTATTTACGTTCTCTGTTACCATATTAGGTATTGTGTGAATACGTACAAGAAGGAACGAATAGTTTCTTCTATAGAAATTTTATTAGAATCTGACATGCTCAATGCTGTACTTGTACGTAACACAAATAAAGCATCGTGTGAGACTAGTTTAAAATTCCGATAACGCTATTTTGTACCACTGCATTCTGGTAAATCTTACTACCAGACTATTCAGATGCTAAAAGAATAGGTCATTTGAATTTCATGGACGTCAAATTAAAACTTGATTCTTTTAATCACTCTCAAGAACCTGTCAGAGATGGCAATGGTTTGACATAAATTTCGACTAAGTGAAGTAATTTTTGGCAGTGAGGTTTTAAGCACTGGTGAGGAATGACCTGAGGTGAGCACGGGAAAGTGACAGAATGAAGGGACAGCCAAAACGGGTGATCGCCGGGAAAACTCCCTGATTCACACATGTAAATCTTGGTAGACCGTGATGATGTCGAAGCCGGATCATCTTCGCCTTGGTGGAGTGATAATGCCATGGTCGCTGAGCAAACTTCGGTGTCTAAGTGGGGCTAAGTTACAACAAAGTAATAGAACGTCGCAATATATTGAAGTACTCTTACGGAGCAAAATTTTATATCGATTTAATACAATATTTACGATTTTGTGCTTTAATGACCGAGGCATGTGTGAAACAGGAGTTAGTGTAAAACACTGACTAAGCTCTCAGGGTTACTCAGTTTTGATTAATTTCTCATGTGCAAACTATTGCTGTGCGAGACGAAAATGCACCAGTATTTGTCAGACTGAGAGTAGAAAATGCATCAACGGAATGCAGATCGTCTTCTAGTTAGCCATGACCACAACATCTTCATCCTGAATTTTGGGTTGACACATAATCAGTGACGTATGTGACACGTGCTACTAGGTTTGATTCTGAAATGAGTGTACTAAAGGTAGGACCAACTGTTAAACTATCCAAACTTATTTTTGTCAATATTTTAAGAAAAAAAAATTTAAATTTGTATTAGTCATGAAAATTGTATTATTTTTATGCATTATTTAGTCAGGGGTAGAGCCCGGAAAATGTCGCGGATTCCATGACCTGCATGTAGAATGCACTGTTCTGTGTATGTTCAAGCCCCGACCATTTGTCTACTAACTGCTACTCAGTGGCACAGCAGACAATGAACAAATATACGGGGCTTGAATGTGCATAGGACAATGGATTCTAGCATGCAGATCATTGAATCCGCGAAATTTTCCGGGCCCTATTCACAGGCAGCACCGTGTCACGGAGAACTGAAATAACAAGCTAGCCGAACATTGATGTTTGCTTCGTTATTAATTGAAAAAAAAATAGTTCAGAGAGCTTCATACTACCTTCCAAACGAGGATAATAATATAAATGAGTTCCGTCAAGTATTAGACGTTAAGACGGTCACGTATCTGGGGTATCTTCTCACGTATAACGATAAAACTTAAGGCCTCAATAAGGATGACGCAAGCACGTGCATTAAGCGGTCCATCGCCGCTACACACACAGATCTGTACTAATGCATGGACTTTCCGTCGTACTGCTTTTTTACCAGATTTAAGATAGCCGCCTGCCTAGACAACCGAGCGGTGTGTAGTGCTCCAAAAATGCTCAAAGTGTGTGAATTATGTACCTAAAATATCATTGAAATAACTTTACGCCTGTAGGTACATATTACAGATCCTTCACTGATTTTTGAAACTTATTTTCTTGAGACTATAAACACACACACTTATATTTGTGTATCTGTACATATATATGTATACGTATATAAAATTGTCTATTTTAGGTATGAATATCTTAGTGCGGAATATTTAACAGATATGCAGCTTTAATATTTTGCAATAAAATGATGGCAAGACCACTGAATGTCTCATGGAGGCAAGTGATTGGCGAGGAGAATGCACTCCGTTCTGTTATTTGCGCCAGAAAGCTAATCAAATAAAACATGTATCCTGCGAATTCATAAATGAGTAAAGATTACTTGAGCAGCATTCTTTAATATTTTTATTCTCTGAATTATAAGACGTAAATGACATAGAACAGATTATGTGTGTAGGTACGTGTGTATATATAATACTAAATAAATCGATAATACATTTCAAAGTATCTTTATAAAAAGTGTGACAAATATTTTTGTGACAAGTAGGCCCTAAACGTCTCTCACAAATAGCTTTTGAACGCCTAAGAAGATCCTGTGAAATTTTTGCGTATCAAACTTAAAGTGACAAAGTACTCCCTTCTCTCGCCCCTCCCTAACTCACGCCCATGTAACCTCCTTAGCTGCAGGATGAGAGGAGAGGCATGTCAGCCGATAGAATTTTAAATACATATGTATAATAATAATTATTATTATTTTGATATGAATGTTTTGAAATTAAGGATAACATATACGGTAATTGTCAAAGTGTAACGAAATGAAATTGAATTAACCTTGCAATGAATATGGCAATGGTAGGAAGTTGAACCAAGGCCTGTAGTGCAAACGGGGGGGATTTAGGCGCCAAACAGGAGGGATTTTAGCGGTTTTGGGCAAACGTTGAGAGGTAGCTGCGACGCGAGGAACCGCGGACCGGGATGTTACCGCCTGACTTCAATTCAGGCGTCGGGACGCAGGTAGACGTTAAAAAACTTGGGAACGACGGGCCAGGGTGCTAACCGCCGGGCGTCTTAATTTTGATCGTCGTGGCGTCTACGAGTTTCGGTGTTCGTAACAATTATTTACTAGTGTTGCAAAGTGTAATAAGTCAGGAAGACAGACCGCTGACGTCATTGCAACCATCGACGTAACTTACCGACATCTTTCTGAGACTGACATACTTGCATACAACTGTATGCATACACCTGCCCGCAGACAGCTTTATGCGAACATGTGTATGTAAACAGGTGTATGCGAACGGGTGTATGCAGACAGCTGTATGCCACACGCAAATGCTCTGTATCAACGATTAGTTTAGATTTGGCGTGCAGTAATTGCGGACGCGGTGGCTGTGGCAGGTATTTGTGCAAGTTATTTGGTGATTTAGTCAAATCGTAGGTTGAAAACGAAGCTATATTGGGCAAGGTAGTTATTTAAAACAGCAGACTGCATGCAGAGAACTTATTAAGGGAACTTAAGTTAGATGATGGAATAGGGTTCAGAAATTTTCTTGGGATGACCGTTTCATAGAGGCGACGGAGATGAGTAGTATATTAACAGAGAAGGTAAGATGGGTGCAGAGTTCGTTCTCGGTACAGAAATACATGTGCTTAAAAATGGAGACGAGGATTATTTTTTGGTTTATTTGCAAGCAACGAAGAATGACTTCGTGAAGAGGCTGGCCCTGCAAATACACCTGCTACAAATTTGTAGCAAATGCCATCAATAAGGTGTAGTGCCTTAGCAATTTCATAATTTATTCTTTCGCAGTTCTTCAAGTTGATGCCTACATGTTCCCCGTTCACGGATAATTCATCACGTTCAGCGACAGATTCGGCTAAACATTTCATACATTTAACAGCTTCTGAATAAATATTTACTTGCGGTTACTAATAGGCCTTCAGAAGTGACCGCCATCGTCTTAGTTACCACAGACTCCATCATCGGGTTCGGGATCAGGAAACGGTGCCTGAAATTGGACATAAAAATTAACATTTGTAATACATACATAAACTGCCACAAAGTCTCATGTTAAAAATTAATGTAGGGTACTACAGTGCTCAGGATAAGTATATCCACGAGAGTATTTTTAATCATTAATAACAAATAGGTTATGCTAGACTCTAAATTCTTTTTCAGGGACCGAGTTCCGAGGAAATATGGATTACGAGGATTCAGAAACAGGAGAGTCATGGAGGAAGAAGTAGATGAGGATGTTGGGATTTTTTAGTTACAACAAGTACCAAGGAGGCCGTCGTCGAAGGCAGAATGTGTGAGACGAGTTTCGTAACTACTTTTCATCTCCGCAAGGTGAAGTTCCATAGCAGACAGATTATGCATAAACTTAGAAGTCATATAGAATGATCATTGGGAATCTGAAAAGTTGTTTCTTTAGTAACATTTGAGGAAATGGCAAATTACATCTTATACATGTTCAATTAGTTATGTTAACGGTACCATGGCGACAAATGATTGTAACTTTTTATGGTTTCAATATTTTTGTTTCGCTTTCTACGTAATTGCATTAAAAGAACTTTTACAATAAATTCCTAGCAGGAACTTCCAAACTCTTAGTTGAAAGAAAAATTAATTCCAGTACTGTGTTATTATTAAGTATTATTATTACAATAGAGGACAGCAAACGGAATAACAAGGGTCAACACGGTGCAAACATTGTTTTCTCACTCTCTAAATCAACGTAACAAAACAGCACAGACAAATGTTCATCACTTCCAGTAATGTTTATGTCATACAATGTTTATACTTTTAAAAGAGACGTATTTGTTCTAAATAAAATGACAAACATTTTACACTTATAATGTTTTTCAATTATGAACTTGTAGCACAACAGTGCTGTAACACAACAACAAGACTGTAGGTACTAGGCATCAAATTTCAGACACGCATACACGTAGATGTCTTTAAACTTGAACTTATTTCAGTAATCCTAGTTTCAACAAATTTCCGGTTATCTACAGTGAACTAAGATGTGGAATATGAGACCGCAGCGAGCCAGACATGTTTAACATCTCGACAATACGACCACAGATGAGTTAGTTAAACATCTCGACAATACGACCACAGATGAGTTAATTTTAAGCGTTCGCAGTAACATGTTGCAGCATATTACACGTCATTATTATCTAGATTATTATATTTTCAAACAAAAAAGTACTGATTACAACTCGTTTGCATAACTTTAACTTGATATTTTTACCAACCTCATTTCCTGCAGCAATGCCTTTATTTGTCCGTGCTGACTGTTGGCTTTCCAACACATCTCTTTCTTGCTGTGTTGGTTCTCCATCATCAGTATTCCTGCTTCCCCTTGATAGTGCTCCTTCTTGGAGTAGAAACAGCAGTGGCTCATAACCAAACCATTAAGTTTTTTTTAGGCGATGCACCGCTAGTTTATACTTCGTTAATTTGTTATGTTCATAACGGAGCTGACACTTCAGAGATTGAATTTTGCGTTTCATTTCTGCACTCGTCACGTTACACTTCTTCTCAAGTCGTGCAACAATGTCCATTTTTTGTCGTCTTTGCAGTCTTTGCATGTCGCATCCCACAAAAATGACTTTCCTTGAATGTCGTCAATAAACTGGAGTGTCGCTTTCACTTTCCACGCAGCCACTGATGGACGCTCTACAACATACACCCACGACGTGATGTAACACACTGCACTGTATACTGTTTTGGCGGTAGGTGTTGAAGGAGAAGTAGTGTAATATAATATGTAACTATTACATATAATGGTTTATTGGACCGTGTTACTTACACAATAAAGGCCAGTAGTTTCTTTTCTTTCTAGACTACAGATCTAGTCGGAAACAAGAAACGACTGTAGAAGTCATATAGTTACCGGTACTTAAAGAAATGATAATCAAAATTTGTGTTCAAATATAGTGCATTTAATATTCTTGATATTTGAAAGGAATCTATGGTCAAGTGAAATGACTTCTACAGACAGAGTCAGGAACTAGAACTACTAAAGAAAGCTTCTAAAATTTAACTGTATAAAGTGGGTATTAGTGGAGTGTATGAATACCGTGACCAGATATAAAACCTGACCTACACAATAAGACTCCCATGACTCGAATCGTTTTCAAAATTTCAAAACTGAGTCATTTTCTGATTCTTAGGACGTAGATTTTCCCTGGACAAAGTTTATTGCTCCGGCATAGCTTTCGAACTGGGTCGCATAATTGGTTACTGAGAATTAAATAGCACAGTTTTCTTATGCTCTGATTTAGGAAATATCTACATCTCATGTCTCTAATTCGTTCCGAGATAGACTGTAAACTTCGTTCTATGTTTCGGGATTTTTAAATTTTCCTTATGACGGCGGAGTTGAAGTTTGTCTCACCACAATTCGCCCATCCTTGACATCGTATCCTTGTTGTCATGAAGGAACCAGACATCTAGTGATGGGGGAGTACTGGGACCTTCTCTGCAGATCTCGTCCTGGAGGCGAATTCCGAAACCCTCGAAGCGCGACGAGGCGACGAACACTCTTCCACTCGACCTCTCGGTTAGGGTACCAGGTTGGACAGCCCCTCAAGACCTCGGATCTTCTTCCAGCGCCTCGCACGGAGACGTCTTCTTCATACGAAAGACCTGAACTTGTGACCCACGGTACTTATACTTCAGACATTGTGAAAGTCTCGCAACAGGATAAATCTTCCAAACCAACGTGGTACCGAAGTGCAGAACCAGTTTTCACTGCAGAATGACGTTTCAGTCCTCGTCTATACAACTGGTTACCTTCCCGTCAATGGTCTACGTCCGTCATATTTCGTGGTCGAAAAACATTCTTCTCTCTTTTTTCACCGAAAAAAAATTCTATCACAAAACTCCTTCTTCTGTTTGTTACGTGGTTGATGATTCTTACTCTGAATTACTTCTTTCTGCTATGTACGAGCACGGTCGCCTCAACGCCCAGATCAAGCAAATATCTGGTCATTAAATAAAAACAATATTTAAACCGTCAAAAGACAGTATAAATCACTCACCTGACCATGATGAGTTTACACTCAATCCATAGACAATGTTCAAAATGTGTTCTGGCCCGGGGATAGTATTTGTATAGACAAAGTAAAATAGACGATTCCAGCCGCGTCAAAGACTAATAAATTAAATTTATACATATCTGTAATATGAAGCAGGCGCTATGTTACAGATTACCCCGGCCAGACGTAAAAACTATTTACATACAACTCAACATAATAGTTTTGTTCGTCGATCCTTTAACAAATGTATAAATTTAAATTTCAAAACTATTATCAACGTTATTCCTTGAAAATTACTAAATCAAATCGCTGAACAAAATATGAGATTGATCAAATAAAATTACCGGAATATCTCGATAATCAACAAGACAATTCACATTTTAAAATTCCGTACTCAAAGTTTACCCTGATTATACATTATCAATTACATCAACAATAATTAAATCAAATGAAATCAAAAAGTTAAACGTTAATATGACAACTATAAGACGACTCGTCTTTACCCTAAAATTAATTAGAGTTCTTGTTTTCAAATAATTCAACGTTTCATCGAACGTCCAAAAGTCCAAAGAATGAAACATTGAATGTCTATCAGCAACAATTTGTTGCTCGCTGGCTCATGTTAACAGTTCTTCCTGTCTACTGTTAACTGCAGTCCGTCCACCACGCTCCATGCGTAGCGATATCCCTTTGTGCGCCGCACTGAAAACTGTATCAGCGTACGCACCACTGAAACCTCGTAGTTATCTTCCACGGATATTTCTGGCTCACTAGGGTACAATTCACTTACCAACATAGATAACATAGAGTCACATAACTAGGGTAAATGTTCGTTTCTTAAATGTCTCTCTCTTACCTCACCAAGTTACATGTGTCACTCTAAAATAACGAGTGTTCATATTTTCCACTGCGCACAATGTCTGTAGACAACACCTACTTGTCTTTACCGTGAGGTCTACTGCTAGCTATCTGGTCACGATTCTAGTCATGAATATGCGACGAAGTAGTGTTTTTGGTATTCTTACATTGGATAACAAAATCTGCAACATGCAGACAAAAATGTTCTTCTTTGTTTCCGATGGATGGAATGAGGCCTAAATGAGGTGATTATGATCATGACCTGTTTCACAATAATCGTGATAAGCGATACAAATGGCGTAGGCGACAATGCACTCCGGCTTCAATGCCGATGCAAACAAAATACAGTCTACTGGGTAACTCAGACTCCAGGACAAACATCACCTCTACATCCGCAACAAAGGCAATCGCATTACAACTTGTGCACACAATCCATTCGTTTGGATAAACCCAAAACATTGTACTGCCTTCTGTGTATGTTAAGTGCGATCATGACATAAACTCTGGTCTTCACCAGGCTTAGTCTTCTGACTTGACATACTTACGAAGATGGGTTAGGTTATATCTACCCTTTACCTTGTCCGTATTTGGGTAGACTAACTCATAGCAATTACTCTTGATTACCTTATTTACGACGTAAGGATCTTGATACAACAAGAAAAGCTTCTTTGTCACCTCGGCCCAAAATTGAGATAAAGGGTGTGTCTTCACAAGTACAAAATCGCCTATTTCTAATCTATCGATCTTCGACTTCTTCGCGTATTTTGCCCTCCTCTTGGCTGTCGCTACCAATCTGCTGCTCACCAGTTTTCTGATCTCTTCTTTTACGTCGAGTCCAGGTCACAGAGAGGGATCGTCATAGTGTCGAAGATCTCCGACCGCTCGTGTGTCAACACCTCGAAAGGAGTGAAGCTCAAAGATGCGTGCACGGTGTGGTTCATGACCATTAAAAAATCTCGGTCATTTTCACCAGTAAAAATAGCATTGATTCGTAACCATTCTGTATCTTTTCTCTTTGGTGAAAGTTGGTGCACGGCCGCCATTTCGTGTTCGCTACAACCACGGTTTTCACGAAATGTGGTATTTATGCTATGGTCTCCTCTATGTACTTCACATTTAATCACTCCTATGTCGGTCTCCTGAGGTGTTGATACAGTGACGTCCGGCGATCGGAGAACTTCATCGCCAGACCGAACTAGTTTAACGGTTTCTTTCTAGTCGGCGACGAGCATGTTCGACGACTAGGTCCTTCTATGACTTCGAACTCCGGCGCGCTAGGGTTTAACGGCTTGTTCTGACTAAAATATCCCTTGTCTTTACCCTTCGTCGGTGACCTGGATTTACGACGACGCTTGACTTCGAGCGACTCCCGGCGAACTTCACGCTTCTTCGGTCTTCCCCGGCTGCCAACGCGATCTCTTTACCTCGACCTCGACGATTTACGTGCCGCCGACCTATCTCGCCGGTCTTGTCGATAGTCGTACCGCGACTTCGTTTTCCATTGCTTTTTGCGACGGTTCGGTTCTCGACGACTGTTATAACTTGCTTCGTCGTCTGATTTGGCATAATTCGACTTTCCTAGGGTATTTACCTCGACCTCGCGATCGTCCTTTTCGCGACGCCAGAACTTATCTTTACCCTGGTAACCTTCGTTTCCCGTAGGCTTTTCTCTGTGGTTCTCCCACGGCTGACGACGGATTTGCCTCTCGAGCTTATCGATCATAATCAGTTGCTCTCTAAATTCCGTCAACGACAAGTTTTGTTTTCCCACAAGCGCGACTTGGTACGTGGTCGGCATCTGAGTGGTCAACATCGATATTAATTCCGTCTCGGTCATCTCTGGGGTGAGATGACGACTCCTCTCATAGATAGAACTAATATGTTCGTCAACACGTCTGTTACCCCTAGGTTCATATTTCTCTGCGTGTAATAATGCTCTAACGAGCCCTTGGGCTCTGGGACCCCAGAACTGCTTTGTGAACCGGTCTCGGAACTCGGCATAAGTCCTGGTATTCTCCCTTTCCACTTCCCACCAGTAACTCGTGGTACCTTTCAACGAGAAACTCGGATACCTGAGACTTTCTTGCTCAGACAGGTTAAAAATCTCCATGTATTCCTTATACAGCTTCAGAAACGTTATTGGATTTTCGTTTTCGTTGTTCGAAAACCTCGGTATTGATCTGCGGAGTTGTATCGGGTGATGGAAAAGTGCCGCCATGTTCATTATCTGTGCGAACTCGTTGTTATCGGGCGTAGTTCTAGGCGAAACTGATGCATTATTCACGATGTAGTTCGTTTCTGTGCCTCGGTCTGTGTTCGGATTTACTGGTATGTTATGAGAAACGCAGTCGGTATTTCTCTGTGTAATTAGTTGCTGTTCCGAACGTACTATATATTCCTCGCATTCACTGTTGTTCGGTCGAATGGGAAATTTCATTTGTTCAAACTTCTTAGTCAAGACGTCCTCAATATGACGCGACCAAGCCTCTAACTCAGTTCTATTTGCGCGTCTTAATCTATCAAACTCTATCTGATTTGTTTGCCTTAACTCGTCCAACTCCGTCTTACGAGCTTCTAGGTGCGTCAGTACCTCGTGTACTTGGGACTCTATTTCGTGGAACCTTACGTTCGACTCACGTACCGTTTCCTGTAATTGTACCGTGTATTTATTTGCTATTGCTTCGGATTTCTCGAGACGTTCGTTGTTTTTCTCGAGACGTTCGTCCATATCTCTTTTCCAGCCCCTTAAAACTCCTGCTAGTTCAGCACTAAGGTCTTCGCGAACTGAACGTACTTCTTCCCTCAAACTATCCTGGCTGGTTTTTAATTCGGCTTTTAGACTGTCTTGACTAGCCTTTAACCCTGCCTGATTGTTTATCAAGCTACATTGTAGACTGCCCTGCATTTGTTGCATAAACTCCATCATCGATCGCAACATAATAATTTCGTCATGGTCAACTACTGCATTTACCGTGACCTCTGGTGACGAAGTATCGCTTTCAACAGTATACTCTGCGATGGCGCTTTCGATCGCTTCCTCTATGTGCTTAGCCACTAGATCTTTGTCTGCCATGGTTTATATCTAGAATATTACTATACCGACAGTTCTCGTTACTTCTAAAAGCGAATCAGACAACCATTTGTTGCCATTTATCTACATGCAGTACTTCTACTGGTCGGTCTTCTGACTACGTTTCGTTTCCGCTACTAGAAACAGTACTGGTCTTCTTGCGACTGTGCTGATTCCGGCCCCAATAGTTGGGTTCACCAAAATTTTATGTTTTATAATATGTAACTATTACGTATAATGGTTTATTGGACCGTGTTACTTACACAATAAAGGCCAGTAGTTTCTTTTCTTTCTAGACTACAGATCTAGTCGGAAACAAGAAACGACTGTAGAAGTCATATAGTTACCGGTACTTAAAGAAATGATAATCATAATTTGTGTTCAAATATAGTGCATTTAATATTCTTGATATTTGAAAGGAATCTATGGTCAAGTGAAATTACTTCTACAGACAGAGTCAGGAACTAGAACTACTAAAGAAAGCTTCTAAAATTTAACTGTATAAAGTTGGTATTAGTGGAGTGTATGAATACCGTGACCAGATATAAAACCTGACCTACACAATAAGACTCCCATGACTCGAATCGTTTTCAAAATTTCAAAACTGAGTCATTTTCTGATTCTTAGGAAGGTAGATTTTCCCTGGACAAAGTTTATTGCTCCGGCATAGCTTTTGAACTGGGTCGCATAATTGGTTACTGAGAATTAAGTAGCACAGTTTTCTTATGCTCTGATTTAGGAAATATCTACATCTCATGTCTCTAATTCGTTCCGAGATAGACTGTAAACTTCGTTCTATGTTTCGGGATTTTCAAATTTTCCTTATGACGGCGAAGTTGAAGTTTGTCTCACCAAAATTCGCCCATCCTTGACATCGTATCCTTGTAGTCATGAAGGAACCAGACATCTAGTGATGGGGGAGTACTGGGACCTTCTCTGAAGATCTCGTCCTGGAGGCGAATTCCGAAACCCTCGAAGCGCGACGAGGCGACGAACACTCTTCCACTCGACCTCTCGGTTAAGGTACCAGGTTGGACAGCCCCTCAAGACCTCGGATCTTCTTCCAGCGCCTCGCACGGAGACGTCTTCTTCATACGAAAGACCTGAACTTGTGACCCACGGTACTTATACTTCAGACATTGTGAAAGTCTCGCAACAGGATAAATCTTCCAAACCAACGTGGTACCGAAGTGCAGAACCAGTTTTCACTGCAGAATGACGTTTCAGTCCTCGTCTATGCAGCTGGTTACCTTCCCGTCAATGGTCTACGTCCGTCATATTTCGTGGCCGAAAAACATTCTTCTCTCTTTTTTCACCGAAAAAAAATTCTATCACAAAACTCCTTCTTCTGTTTGTTACGTGGTTGATGATTCTTACTCTGAATTACTTCTTTCTGCTGTGTACGAGCACGGTCGCCTCAACGTCCAGATCAAGCAAATATCTGGTCATTAAATAAAAACAAAATTTAAATCGTCAAAAGACTGTATAAATCACTCACCTGACCATGATGAGTTTACACTCAATCCATAGACAAAGTTCAAAACGTGTTCTGGCCCGGGGATAGTATTTGTATAGACAAAGTAAAATAGACGATTCCAACTCCGTCAAAGACTAATAAATTAAATTTATACATATCTGTAATATGAATCAGGCGCTATGTTACAGTAGTCACGCCGTACCACACTTAAGTCCACCTACAGCTGTCTGTGTTTCCGGTTCTTAACTGGAAACATATAAATACATACAGATGTATGCGGACCATCTGTAGAAATTTCACATACAGTCTAGAGACGGTCCGCATACAGTCTGCTAACAGTCCGCATACTGTTGTCTCTTTGTTTGCAGACAGTTCTATGCAAGTGAGTACTCGGCCTAGTGTGAATTAACATCAGGCCAACCAACTGTACATAATAACGGTCGTGCCAGAAGAGGACAGTAAGGACTTGTTCCCCGTTTGAAATTGAACTTTCCGAACTTTTTTTTCCTCCACCACTTCTGCAGAAAACGTGAACAGCAGAGCGTCGCAACCTCTCGTCACACGTCCGACTTTTTTAACGCACGGGAACGTTATTTTTCTTTTTGCTCTTCTGACAAAAATTACAAACGTGTGTTGTTGATTCTTGTGCCGGGGAAGTTTAAAACAAAACTTAAGTCTTTGGTGACTTCATTCACATTGACTGCAGTAACCTGAATGGTTAATTTTGCATAGTCTACCATAACCTACTGCCCTAGTTATCCAAAACATTATTACATTTTAAAACATTATTCGTATCACCATATAAACGGAATGAAATCACATTAAAACAACAAAATTACACACAAATTCTCCGTGCGCTAGGTTTATACTATTAAAATATCATATTTTAACTGAATCTGTAAACGATTATGAGCGATGAATGAAACTAACTGTATTGTGATAAGGAGTAATGGTATGTTACACCCTCGACCGCGGTCGTAGAACAACAGGTCTGGACACTCGCCTATCTAACAATGTAGTTTGCTTTAACCCCTTGTTGTTTGGCTGTATTTCGTCAAGTTACCGAGAATGTCGTGCTTTTAGGCGCTGTAATTCGGGCGGTCGGACTCAAACTCCGCCCACTTTTTCTATTGTTAAATTTAAAAAGTAAATAAAGATTGCAGGAGCCTTTTATTAAATTTGTGAGCGAAGGAAGTATGTCATAAATTGATAAAAAATACGTTTTGATAAATTGTTTATCTTAGTGGACAGGAAGTGGGCGGAGTTTAGTCAGACCGCCCTAACATCAGCGCCAATAAAACACAATATTCTCGGTAACTTGGTGAACTACAGCCAAACAACAAGTGGGTCAAGTTTCCAGGCGACTGTCCAGACCTGTTCTTCTACGGCCGTGCCCTCGACGTATTATACTGCTTTGTCTCCTCGGTTGCTCCTAACAGTCCATTCTAAATTTCCTCATTTCTTTGCAGACTTTTCCTAAGTTATTTACTTTAAAAAATGTATTCAACAATCATTTTATTTTATAAGTTCGACGAAAATGCTGTCGCAAAAATGATAATGACACTAATTTACAAGGGATATTTTTTTATTCTGCCAGTCTTATCACGATACTTATCTTTATTCAAAATAAAAATAAACAAATAGAAATAAGGGAACATTTTGTTTTCTTGTAAGTATTGCGAGTCACTTACGAAACTTTTACAATAAATATACCTTTATATGAGAAAGCATCCAACTGTTCACTGTGATATCAGAATCTCAGAAACGTACAGAAAAATGTTGGCAGGCGAACCGTTGTTGAATTAAGAAAAAAAAAAAATATGAAATTAGAATTAACCAAGAATATCACAATTATTCTTTGTCATAGACGAGAAAGGATTTATCTCTGACGATAGGCAGTCTTTGTAACATTCAATGGACAATACAGAAGAAAACCACCAACTTTACAGGATCTTTAAAAAAAGATTAATACCATGGCCAACAAAATTAAAACGAAACGTGTTGTGATAGTTGGTTAGCTAAGTACTTAATCCAGATATGGGATGTTACTAACAGTAAACAATTAAATAAATACGTCAATAATAAGTAAGACATATTGAAATTACATATCTGAAAAAATACAGGATGAATGCAAGTGTTGGAACCTGCCAGGTAGTTATGTACATTGCAAAGCCACACTCTGCAAATAGTAATAGACTAAAAAGTGTTCTAGTTATCCAGAAAATAAATAGGAGGTGTTCCAGGAATTAACACCAAATCCAGTTTATTTCAAAAAAGCATAATATTAAACCACGTTACTGAAAATAACATAAGAATACAATTGTTGATTACAGAATTTCCTCGATAAGCGAGAGAAGCTACATTCCTTACACACAATATCTTGCACCGGAATCAAAGGTACAAAAAGTTGACGTCACCAATGGCTCGTCAGCAACTCATCACTATGGCAAAATGTTTGCTTTAAACAGTCAGAAAACCACATTTTTAATTTGTTCACATCCCTTTTTTTTTTTCTGTATTTATGCCGTAGACCTGTAAATTTTATGTAACGTGTTTGACTTAATTTTTCAGTGAATCATAACGAGCATTTGATAAATTAATGAATTCCTATAATTGAAAATATTTGAAAATTTTTACCTATTGATAGGGCCCGGTAGTTTTCGCGAAAAGATTTTTCCCCATTTTGTTTCAGTGCCTTACGTGCACACCTGCAGTTCAACTTCATGATTTTTGGCAGAGTGTTTTTGTGCAGATTTGTTATTAATTAGACTGTGCCAATCAGTACACGAATAACCACCACACATCACGTCTGTGATTTGCGGGTTTAACCTTCACACGCTGGGTGTTACGGCATCCAATCACTGACCACAAAGTAGAGCTGCAGGTGTGCTCGTAAGGCACTGAAACAAAGTGATGCAAAAATCTTTTCGCGAAAACTACCGTGGCCTACCTACAGATAATTGTGTGTGCTCATGACTATAGACACAAGAACCTATTAACTTTGCTCCAGATGTTGTTCAAAAGAAATTTCGGAGGTGACAAATATCATATATGTATGTGTGGCTGTATGTGTATATACATGTATATGTATATACATGTGTAAGTATGACACACATACAAACACACACATATACAGGCATATGTGTGTGTTGTATGTATATGTGTATGTATATATCGTATATGTAGTTAGCTGTGTATGTAACTTATATATGTATATAAGTTATATGAGTGTGTGTGTATTTATGTATCCGTATATGTATTTAGAGGGAGAGACAGAGAACGAGAGAAATAGAGTTCTTAGACAAAAAAAAAATAAACGAATTCAATTTTAATTTTAAAAAAATTCAAAAAATATATCGGCAAAACACATAATTTTTACATTTTTCCAGGGAAATACCTTATAAATTTACGTAACAAAATTTTTGGGTAAGCCGGTCACGTAGTCATGTAAGCGGTAATTTTGAGTAAACTTGTAAGTAATATCTTCTAAGTTACATGTGTCAGATTATGAACATAACATGCAGGACCTCAGGGATATAAATGTTATATGATATACACACGTGTAGATACCGTTTTAATTGATGTATACTCATGTGTCAGCCGTGTTTGAGCAGTAAAAATAAAATTCTTGAAATCACTGTAACTGTAACCTTGCAAAAACTGTAATAAGTCAAGTGAATGGCAGAAAAAATGAATCGGTGTTAAACGTTACCATTATTCTGAACTAATAATAATGGAACTTACTTTAACGTCGTCATGTTTGAAAGTTACGAACTGAGAAAACTATTCCTAGTTGAATACTGGACTGTTCAGCGTGTATAAGACAGCTGCGCCCAGTGCCGACAACATAGGCTACTGGAAAAGCAGGCAGCAACAATGCGCCTCCTTATTGAAAGCAGCGGAGATTGCAATCTGTTCCGAAGACAAAACGATGTGGACAATGGTTGGTTGTCAACCTCAGGGAGCGTTCATTACATCGCCTCTTGCTTCAGGCAACTTGGGAGGTAAATTACAATAATGGAAGATGTGAACCGGATAAGTCGAAGCTTACGTGACGAAACGATACACTTGGCTATCTTTGTTTTATTTTGTTTGCTACGCAAATTCAAGTTTCTGTTTTATTCCCAAATTATAATATTTCAACTCTGATGTAGTTATACATTGTAAACATTTACGTATACATCAACACAGAAGACACAGAAATTGTACCCAAAATTTGGTGTACGAATTTTAATTTTAAGACCTTATATAGGTAACTTTATTTGTTCGTACTATAAATTCAAAGTTATACTATTTTAAGTAAGTGTGGTGAATAAAAAAGAACAATAAGCAGTCCAACTTTTTTTAGTGTGTTACCAGCAGTGTACGTGAAATGAAACGTCTAAACTTCAAAAGAGGAGTAATTTATTTTTCTCTAAGGGGAATAATGCTGTCTCTACTCTGACACAAAAGGGGCGAATTCGTGGAAGTTTTCGTGCAGTAAGCGGGCAGAAGTATTGTTCTGGAGGCTCACAAAAAATTTAAGTACGTATATTTGCCGAACAGGCTAGTGAAAAAAAATGTAAAGAAAGCCTGAGATGAAAGTCGTGAATACGTAATTTTGAAAAATGAAAGTACCAAAAAGGAATTTCTGTACAATTATGAAATAGACAGCAATTTTTATTATAATAAGGTTTTATTCATTTGTACTGGACATTTACTTAAAGTAAATATTGGATTTGAATACGGTTAAAAAACATATTAAACAATGAAAGCGATAAAATTAATGTAGCGTGTCTGCTTGGGGTGAAAAGGAAGAAACGACAGGATGAAAAATTTTAAAATTTTTACAGCAACATTTGGCAACTTCGCCTAGTTTGGCCAATTAAAATACACAACTATGAGAAAAATAATTGGCTACACTAACAACTTACCTTAATTAAATATAATAGGTGTTTAGTTACCTCGTAAATTTCCTCCGATTGAAGGCGATTATTTTACTCTGTACATGTAATTTTGTATTGAAATACTGCCGTATAAAAGAATAAAAATGTATAGGTAATCATATATTATTAAACATTTTCATTGAGTATAGAAACCCCAAAACTTCCAGATAAGACGCTAAACCTGTCAATATATGTGTTCAACAAAGATGTGTTTGATAATAATTTAATTCGATGTCATTAAGATCTCCAAATTCTCGAAATGATACATAAATGTTCTATTTTACTGTTACTACTTGATCTGCAATAATATTGTCTGTGAATATTAATTGTATTTCCGAAACATAATATCGTTTTTAAACCTTTTGACGCTTTCTCCACAATTTAGTTTTAAAAATAGTAGAGTGTTTATGATGTGTCTAATGAAAAATATACGTAAAGCAAGTTTTGGTACGAATTTCTTTTACAATATAAACGATATATTCAATAGCGTATGTAACATTAGAAGTGTGTGCTCTTTAATTCAAATGTGACCGCGGATTTTTAAAATACTATCCCAGTGATGTCTAAGGAAACACGCACAGTATCGTTATAGTTCTGAAAATTAATTTCGTCTTAATTAACTTTATGATGTTCCGACGTCATTTTTAATTAAGAAATGCAAATGCCTCTGAAGTGTTTCGCTACTGGAGCGACGTAAAGCATATTAATAAGCCTGCTATAGCTTAAGCAGGAACTAAACACGTTATGAAAAAGCTTAGGCCTACTTTGTTAACGAAGGAAATTCTACGCAATAAGGAAATATACACATTTTCACAAGATTAGGTGCTGTGTTAATTTAACGATATTTTTTTTTTCGCGAGAATGTTATCTCCGTTTTCCAGAAGTCCGAAATATTTTATAGATTACAAAAATCTTTTATCACTTTGATTTACGTATTTATTGCTATGAAATAAAAAATTATAAATGCAACATATTTATTTTTGACAATTTTCAGGTACTTTCGTTAAAAAGAACTTTTAATAAATGTAAAAAACATCACGTATACATAAACGTATACATTAATTAGTTATTTTTATTTTCATTCACATTAATTTTGTAATTGTATTATTTATAATGTTTATATTTATACATACTTATACAACATATTTTACATATTTTTTATTTTCAGTTCTTTTGTATATTTATACAAATGTTTACAACTGTACAGATTATAATGTTTTTATTTTATTAATATTAATTTATGTATATGCGTTTATGTAATATTTATGTTTTTCCTACACTCTTTAAAATTATTTTTAACACTGATTTCTTTTTCTTTATTTTGTACTATTCGTGATTATTTTGTATTACTATTTTTGTAAAAATTAAAATTTATGTTTGTGTTCTAATTTTTGAAATCGTATTCATTTCCATTTATTTATTTATTTTTATTAGAGTCTACGTGCAGTTATGTTAAATTTTTTTGCATTTATAATTTATACATGTTTATAATAAGGTACGTATTATATTTACACAGCTAATTGTGTAAATATGCATGTTACGGTGCATATTAAAATAAAAGTCTAATGTCCATGTATAACATGGGCTGTAGAGATAGCTTGCTAATACCTAACAACAGATCTAGGATATCCTTACTATGACATTGTCTTGAATGTATTCATGCTAGTAAATGTGAGGTGGACATTTTGAGTAACCGCTGCGGATGCCGTTTACTTAACAACGAATTGTTTAACTCCAGCGACGTTACTGTAACAGGCAGACGTGTGTGAAAGTCTGAGGGCGAGAAGCGGAGTAAGGCGCAAGGGAGGAAGGGAAGAGCGCGCAAGCACAGAATATTTAGGAATACAGATGTGAAATAGCTGGTAGGACGGCGAGTTGTCACACACGCCAGCAAAACGGCTTCCCTGACCAGCAACATGGCGGAAACGCCTACCGCCAATCAGCGTAAGGCGACTGCTCTGCTAGTCGGCAACCAGGCCAATAATAAACCTGCCGTAACATGCAGGAGACAAACATACACGGGGATAGTAGCTACAACCTCGGGCAGCCAATGAGCGGCGAAGTACGGCCGTATTAAATGAGTCGCCATTTCATTTCACGTCTGTATTGCAGTTTAGTTTGATCTTTGAAAGAACTGTACAATGGGAGTGCGTGGCTGTATTTAGTTACTTGGACATACTCCATTGCGGTATAGATGTTTGTAAAAAAACAATATAGGTTTAGTTTTCTTTCACAGTCATCTATGCCGCAATGGAGTATGTCCAAGTAACTAAATTCAGACTATTTTGTCTGTGGCGCAGGTCTGGCCGTGATGTCAACTGTTTCACAAACATCAGCTACGGAGGGCTTAGTTGTGAGCAATGTTCTTGAGAGTGGAGAGCAGTCGAAGCGATACGGCAAGTTTATCCAAAGCAGTGAACTAGTGATTACTGTCCGCGCGACAGTTTAGACCCCCGGGCGGGTACGCTTTTCTCGTCAGCAAAATATAAATAGTACAATGAGGCCGAAAGTATGGCGCGCAAATAATTTTCGTGCTAACGTCGTAAGTTAGAAAATTGTTGCTACTGTGTTACTGTAAAATACGTGACGTTTAGGGCAACAAGTACACATGTGCCAGGGACTCAGATTTGGTTTCACGGACAATATACAGTCTGCTAGTCAGTGTTGTAGTGTAGGGACTAAAAACTGTAATTTTTATATCCACTTCAAAGTGCAACTGCGGAGTTGGTAACCTAAAACAATGCACGTGTTCTATTATGTGTCCATTCACTTATGGAAGTACTTCTAGCCCGAATCTACTTCAGGACATTTCATGAACTTCGCACGCTAAAGACATCCATTTCAGTGCAGTGTGATTTGATACAGCGGCAACGTAACGGTCATTCATGTTCAACTAAAGGAGCACACTAGAAGCTATTTCTAAACGCCCTTTGTTGGCTACTAATCTGCATAGAAAAGTCTGCGTAACCGTATTTGAAAAACAAACGATTTTATCGTGAAATATATTTTTATCATTATAATATTTAACTTTGCAGAATATTTTTGTCTCGAAATGAGAGGCCGCTAGTCGAATACGGCTCACTCACCACTTGCATAATCGCTGCTATGCGCAATGCGCTCAAATGACATGCAGTCTTTCTGCGTCGGCGACTCGCCTGGCTTTGACTTCAAGCTGTCGGAGATACAAGTATAATACAGGTTTAAAGTCTGCTCTGATGTTTCTGTATAGAAAATTAAAAACTAAAACTGATTATGGGCTACACTTGCTTCTTGCATGTTATTCATACACACACATTATAAAGCCGAATCGTTTTGAGTTGAAAGGCAACAGTGTTTGTTTTCCGTACAAGTTTTTAAGTTTGTGTGAAATCGTTCAGGTATAGGCCTACAATTTTACAACGTATAGCCAAACCCAAATTTCAGCATACACTTTTCGTAAAAATAAAATTTGTAATCACTTAAACTAGAGCAATGTTTCACGGTTTTTATGTGTGTGTTGTAAACCATAACCCCTGTATCATTTTAAGTTTTTCTATTTAGTAGATTTTGATAACTGTACCAAATGTTTACCTGATGTTTATTCATTCTTTCCATGGTAAACATTTTCATATATTTGCTTATTTACAGGACTTTTTCCGAGTTATAGACAAACCAGTAACCTTTATATATATATTTTTTTCTGTCTGTATTTTATCATTTAAATTTCGCAATTGTCTAGCACGCTACCACTAATTAATTTTGAGCTAGTCTGACTCAAAGCATTTGCAAACTTTTGAGAGCATTGCACGTGTAAGCTTAAGAATAATTTAATTGTTTTAATAATATGTATATTTGTACAAGACACAGTTTCTTTTGTAGACATACACTGTGGCAACTATTTACAGCAATGACAATATTTTAGATACCGTAGTTTTGTGTAATGGCATGCCGAAGTCAAAATTTATATAAAACTGTTTTATGCTGGCAGGAAAACGAACCCGCCCTCTCATTCCGGCGCTGCTCCATACTCACCTCATATCACCCCTCACCAACGATAAAGACCTCGATATCGACCGCTGACCAAAATCTCTCACTCTACGGCAAAGTAATTCTGCTAAATTACAACTTCCATTGCTAACTAATTGTGTCCATTATAATTTTTGTGGTAACTGTATATGGAAAGGTGCGTGGCTGTGCTACCAAATTACTTTTGCATTCATTACAAAAAAAATAATTGCGTTTTACAACTTTAATTCGTAATAGGTTATTTATATAAAAAGTGTTACTTTTGATTTCACTTGATAAACTGTCGGAGACAAATAAGTTTACTATGCAAAGATATGCTGTTGCATTTGAAAACCGAAAGAAACTTTCCGCAAATGTTGTGTCTCTTCTCTTAGGTAATTTTAATCAATGTTATAAAATGTGTTTAGGGTGAATATGCTTTCAGTTACAGAATATAAACAAACCTATAACAGCACACACCGTATGTAAACTAACTCTCCAGCATAAGTTGTCGCCTGTGCGTTGTTATCTGTCGTCGACATTAAAAGTCTGGTGTTTGATTACGTTCTCTAGTGTATTTCCTTGAGCCCGAATACCGAATGTGTTTAGGTCGGTGCGTATTCATCCGGGCCGTTCTGTTATCGCTCATCTACAAACCTGACCGTGACGAGCTACAGCCATGCTAATAGGAAACTTGCATGCACAGACGTGTTTTGGTTACAATAAGTAATACAGAAAAACTCACGATGTGAAAGAATGTATAGCCTACTTGTAAGAAAACTTAAATAATATATCATATATCATCTTCGTACATTTATATTTGTAAAATTATTCAGCGCGCATTGAATAAACGCGAAACAAGACTTTATTCATCTATGATTAATTTATTTTATAATTCTTTAAGACAAAGTAATTAACTATTAGGGCACTATATAATATTTTTTCGCAATTTTTTCAACAGTTCTGTACATTTATCCAAACAAGTGCATCAGTTCAACAGCGTAACGTTCCAAAACTAAAGCTGAAAGGTCGGATCTAACACATATTCCAGTTTTTAAATTTGTGTCAATACAAGTTTCCGTGCGAAAATTTCTAATCTGGCTGATATCTATAATGAAATACAACTAATTATTTGACGAACGCACGACTTGGTCATGGTTTACGAACGATTGTGTGCTAAATCAATTACGTCATCAAGATGTTATTTTATACATTTTTCTAAACGATTCCTACGCTTTACTATAGATTCACTTGGCACACTCAATCTATGGCTCTATTTTATAACACGTATGAATGAACAAATAAGAACTCGACAATTCCAATTTACGCGGTAGACAGGAAGAAATAATGTTTTTTCTAGTCCCATGTCGAGACTAAAAGTTGGCTCGTAAGTTTGAAATAGTAAATGTGATAATTATTTAGCGTGGCGAAAAACCTGCTTATAGTAAACAAATTGCATTATATTTTTAATATGTTTGCATATGTTGTAGGCGTAAGTGCAATAACCCTTGCTTTATCAGTATTTGTAGCTGTACTGAGAAAGAACAGATACAAAAACATGGCACAATTTATCACTGTTCCAGAACATAGCATTAGCGCTATTCATCTCTTTACATTAGGGACTATATTTGTGTGCTCTTATGCTATGGCCAGAAGATTATAAAATAAAAATAATGCATAACGGTTTCTACAAATTCGTAATAGGTCCCCGTCACTATACATATTTATATGTGTACGTGTGTGTGTATTTGTTCTGTTCCGACATCCCAGACCGCCTCTGTAAGCAACTGTGTAACACTATCTGTGAACATTAATATCTTAAGAATAACTGTTTTAAGACCTGTCCAGCTTACTAATAAACATCTGTTATTTACAATTTTATGTTCGTATTTTTGTTATGAAATGTCATTACTATTACAAATTGTTACTCGGTAAATGTGTGATAAATGACACTATGCAGCGGCTGTAAGCCAACTGAACGAAGGTACAGAGCAGTGCGCCAGTAGACTACCCGCCTAACGTATACGTTACACAGGTTGCATAACGATAGGCGTTATTCATGACCGTTTGAATAGACTACAAAAGTATGTTCAACGAGAACCAATGCTCTAAGAATGTCACACAAAGGTAGCCTTTTTTTCTATCGAAATTTCCTTCCTTTAATTTACCAAAAATATTGGTTAAAATGCACGGTTACCACGTTTCGAACAATTACAACGCACCTACCGATTTTATTAATGTTAGAGAGATGGTTTTTACAAAATACAGACAAACACGTTTAACAGCTTCGTTTGCATATACATTATACGAAAAGTTGGTTGTTAGTATTACATAGTGTCTTTTTTACCTGAACAGATGCATTCGCAAAACTCTTACACTAAGGGTGGGTTCGCCTTTAATAATGACTTTAAGCCATCGTCTCTAAAGGTTTTCATTCTATTTTGTCGTCAGGAATCACCTTCCTAAAGGTATCGGTCTAAATAAGAACTATCCTGTATGTACACGCGTACATTAAAACCCATATTTTAATTAAATATAGTTGAAAGACATAAACACCGTCATATAAGATTTATATGAGCAACACCATCTGCCAGCGTTTGCCTATAATCATGTAGACGGTTTTGGTCCAAAGTGATGACTAGGTGACTTTAAACGTGAGACGCCTTTATTTGTAATATTATGAAGATAAACAGAAACAAATTGTTAATGTTTGAACAATTTTAGGCGGGACAAATTTTTACGCTCCAAAATCATACACAATATTAGAATTATTTCAGTGATGATATTGTTTTGTGCAAGAAAAATGTGCACTTTAGGATAATAATATTTGAAATAGTGTAAAAAATGTTTTCCTAAAACGGTTTTTTTAACATACGCTCAGTTATTATGTCAGTGAGTACCGTGAAATTTAAGAATTTCTCATTCTGAAATGCACCAGGTACACTGAATAGCGGCACTTCTGTTTGTCTTATCCCCAGTATTCCTAACAATGGAGCTAAGCAGAGCAACTTGAAAAAAATATATCTTTCCCCCCCCCCCCCC
>PNEQ01025265.1:0-19307 GCA_003012365.1 Medauroidea extradentata | reverse complement strand
CGCATCAATCGCTGGATATTACACTGGTGCATAGCCCTCTATAGAACACTGCAGGCCGTGAATATAAGCGGTGTGTTACCGTCGAGTGTGGGAAGCTGAATATATTCACTTCACTGTCTCCGCGCATCAATCGCTGGATATTACACTGGTGCATAGCCCTCTATAGAACAAGGCAGGCCGTGAATATAAGCGGTGTGTTACCGTCGAGTGTGGGAAGCTGAATATATTCACTTCACTGTCTCCACGCATCAATCGCTGGATATTACACTGGTGCATAGCCCTCTATAGAACACCGTCTTCCACGTGCTTAACATGTGTTACGGTGCTTTTGTTAGTACGTTTATTTTACGAAACTGTTTCACATGTACCTGCTGTGCCAGTGTTCGAAAACAACAAACATATCTGTCTGGGACAGAATGTTGGTGTTAAACACTATGCTGTTTCCAAGCCCTCACAGCTACCATTTTATACTGCTGTACTTGAAAACATACTAACCTGATGTATACAAAGTCAGGTATAAACATGCAGTGATCTTCGCTACAGACTTTCCACCAGTAATACTACATTAACATAATGAAACGAAATAATTTACAGTGAAAGTACATGTCCCGGGCTACGGCCTTAAGAGGACGTGGTACATTAGTCAACGCTAAAAGTATTAATCTATAACGGTAGGTTTATTGAAGTCCATTTGCGAGAATTAAACAATAGCAATCCTAGACAACAGCTTTAGCCAACGTTTTAAACAAAACTGTTTCCAGTGTTACGCACTTCTGAGGCACAATCTCTGACGCCGGAACCTCGTGCATTTAACTGCGGCGCAAGAGATCACGTGTAACGAATTAGTAATTCTGGATAAATATTTACTCATAAAGTTGGCAAATACCATTATATAGGATTGTCATTGAGTATTTTATCCATATTGGCTTCTAAAAAAGCGTAGAATTCAATTGATGTTTTCAGCGTTTATTTGTCTACCACGCACTCATAAGTATATAAAAACCCATTCAAACAATATTTTGTATTTCTAAAAAAAATTCTGAAATTTGAAATTTTTTGTTACTTTTTAAATACAATTTTTTTGTATAGGATTTTTATATACTTAAAGCCCTAGCCCGTGAAATATACGTTTTATGCAAATTGTTTCGTTTCATTGTGTTGATTGGCTGGGGGGGGGGGGGGGGTTATGAACTAAAACCATGCCAATGTTTACTTGGAAATGCCATTATAGGAAAACTGCCTGACCTACTTTTTTTATAAGAGGATAATGTACTGCCAAGTAACTTCTACAAAAATAACAGTGTTGCCTTCAAATATAAAACTATGATTTTTCCCACTTGAACGCCCTTAAAGTATTTCAGTAAACTATATCGGCGGTGATATTGCACGCTAGTTCTGCGCTTAGCTCGTTGAGGCGATGTGGCCTCGTATGCGCGCTTCAAGGTCGCCCTTATAGCTTCTTCACTTGTGAGCCTGTAACGTGCAGGTAGGCGGTGACCTTGATTACAATGCGGTTACTATAGTTCTACATTGCAGTAACAACGAGGAGATGTAGTCAACCGTATTCAGCTACTGACCGAGGTTCCTCATTCATTGTAAACGTCTACCCAGTTCACCGGAGTAAGTATTATATCCAGGGAAAATTTGACTGTTTGCTGTGCTTCAGTGTGACGGGTTCATGTCGTACAAGCAGCAAGCAGCATTGGAAATTAGCAGGCGTTAAAACTAATCGTGAATTAATATTACCAATGTCTAGAGGTGATGGTTTATCGCGGGAAAACTTAAGTGTTTGCTGAGTTCCAACGCATGTTCGGCTTATGAAAAGATTACTGTACTTGGATCTGTTACCCTATTTGACTGAGCCAGTAATAATCCCACTATTGTAATATTTGATGCCTGTTATTGGTCTGCAGACATACGTTGTGTCAGACGTACATGGCCCAATCATACATGTGACAAGAAATTACAATATTTTCAAGGTAATGTTGGCAAAAAATGTTCGCGATATGCCATCATCTCCATCAATGTCGTCTGTTGAAATACGGATCATCTAACCCTATAAAGGGCAACATTTCAATTGTTTTATTAATGTTTACATTTGTATGCGACTCCGTTTGTTTTATAGACATGCATTGTAACTATTTTTACAGTAAAGAACATTTTCAAGCTTTTATATAATGACTATAACCGGAAATGTGTCGGGTTGAGCGACCTGCCGGCTGGACTGCACAGTCCTACTATATCCTCAGATACTTGTATATTGACTGCTGATACAGTGATATGTATATCTGACAAGGTAGCGTGCCAGTCAGCGGGAGAGGATGATTCTATAAACAGGTGCACAATCGCGGAAGTAACTATTTACTACAGGAATTTGAAATGTAACCTCCTTTAAAATGAATTCGCGGCATTTCCGAGCCTCTAATAATTACATTTCAAAGCCAAAATTTAAGTGAAACTGTTTATACAAGAAAAAAACCAACTGACGTAAAGGAATTACATAATTCTCACTGTAATATAGTGTTGTGGATTACGTTCATACACGAATAAAAATCCGCACTGAATAATTTTGTAATTTTTGAAAAATTTGTGAATTTGAAATAAAATTTTCTCAACTTTCTGTATTTTTTTAAACAAAAAAATATTTAATGTAGTGTTTTTATACGTGTTTAGACATATAGATTGACATCTTCCTTCAGTGTGAATTATTTCATTTCTGTAAGTCTGTTGGACTTTAACATGCCATTGGACAAACTCTATGAACGCTAGAAAATGTTCATTACAGTAAAAACTAGTTTACAATGTATGTCTACAAAACAAAACAAAAATTCTCGTACAAACATAAAAATTATTAAAATAATAACAATTTTGTGTAAACTCCCCTCTTAACGACTATGCCCGTGTATAGCTCCAGCTGCACTTTGATGACAAGTTGTCAGTTTCTGAAGGACAGACTTTCAACTGTATAGTTTCATATCCTCTCTATCGTTTATTAAATCATTAGTAAAAAAGCATACTAATATAAAATATCAGTTTTTGCAAATAAAAACTAGAGTAGTGTAAGCTGCACATATAAACTCGATACCTTCAAAATATACAACTGTGCACCAAGTTTGGCGCCGTGCTCGGCACTGTAGTCAGAGCACTCGGCTCCCAACAAGGCGATCAGGGTTCCAGTCCAGGCTGGGTCGAGCCCCGGATATTCGCATGTGAGAGTCGTGCCGGACGATGCAGCTGGTCGATGGGTTTTCTCGGAGATCTGTTTCCTCAGCCCCTTCATTCCGGCGCTGCTCGGTACACACCACATCATGTCACTCCTCACCAGAACTAAATACCTACATGTTAAGTGCTGACATAAATCTCTTCCTCAGCAAGTTGTCTGTAAGCCGACCAATAACTCATGTATGACAGTGCAGTGGGCGTGTCAGATGTGGTGTGGACCATCAGTATTGGGAAGACACAGGACAGTAGCACCAGAGTCTTTGCATTTGTGTATACAAGCCCCTCACTTCTAGTTTGTCTTGTCCTCTATAACGTGTGCAGACTTCATAGTGGCAACTATAGTACGTCCAACTGACAGGTTTTACGGCGGGAAGACCAGCGCTCTCTTCATCAGCCCGCACTGCACCTTCACTTGCACACGTGATGCAGCACACTGCATACTTTCACTTCTCTCTTCGCCTTGCCTCTGCCTTCTTCCGTCACACTTCGTTAACTAGGCGTTCTGTCTGTTTTCTCATAAAACCTGTCCTCTTCACCATTTAGTTATCTCTAGAGCCTTTATCTGAGACTTACCTTAGTTATGGGTTATCGGGAAAAAAATTTGTCTTCAATATGCAAGGCATAGATACCGCTTATCAAATTCTTCGAGCCCTTCGTCGATCTTGTTGGCGAACTCGTTCCATATTCTGTGGTATCTTTCTTCGTACATGATATTTTTCCATGTTTAATTGAATCCTATCTTCAAGTCCAGCTTTAATATATCGAATCTTTAACGCGTTCAACGTCCAACGACACACTAATTTTTTGTGCAAGAATGTTAAATGTAGGAAACAGGTTCATTCACAAGTGCACTGCAGGTCGAGGACTCGCTGCCCACGACGGTTGGTCGCCACAACATTTTGAATCGCTCGGAGCTGGCCTGCTCGCATAAATATGAACCAACTTTTTTTTTCCCCACGTTCATCTCTCCGAGCAAAAATAAAAATTCTGGCTATCGCGTGGGCTTTCCTCCGGCACGGTTGTCATTATTATTACTTCTTTTATTGCAATGTTGGACGTGAATACTGAGTGTTGGGGTAGTAGCCCTCCGGCCTCGCGACGATATGTTTATTTGCAATGGAAAGCGCTTCATGGCGGAACCCCGGGGGCTCGCAGTGCCCCCCCCCCCCCCACCAACTAGAGGGCTGGTTCTCCGCGCACAGCACGCGGCATTCCCCATCCACCCTCTGCCGTCCCATCACCCCATCTGCCCTGACAGGCCCGTTTAAATGTCGCTAATTGACTTTCGTTCGAATTTCAAATGAGCCTCCGCTCGACGGTTTCAATCGGAAGTTGGAAGCGGCGCGCTCGCTGTGTGCAGCAAATAAAATGCACGCCGTTAAAAAAATACACGTCTGTGCCACTCGCTGTATCTCTGACGGCACGATTAAAAAAACGAGCTAGAGAGAGAGAGAGAGAGAGAGAGAGAGAGAGAGATGGCGGATGGACATCAAAGAGAGTGAATGGTCTGGTTGAAACGTTGCAGCGTGGTTTGCTGAAAGTCCGGGGGAAGAAGGCGTAACTGTAGGCTCCACGACCGTTACTGTGCAGTTCGTGTTGGTGGCCCAGGTTAGGAAGGTGCATATTCTCAACACTTACCACAACCCTGCGACTATAACTACGATATCTACACTACGGTTCATTATACTTCACGTTAGCAAGATAATTGAATGTTTTAACGTCGAGTTTGTCAAGGAGAAATCTCCGCCCATTGTATCGTTAATATCAGTAAGGTGTCACATAGAGGGAAAAGTTCGATATATTGTGTTTCGTACTACTTCAGTAAAATTGAACACCTTCTTATGTGTATAAAATCTGTTCATACGTTGTAATACGTGTCACAGTGCAAGATAAAATGTTCAATTCAAATGACGTAATGGGCATTTTAGGTTCATTTTAGATATAATATTGTCTTGCATTATGACACATATTCAAAATATTTAAAATTATTGCGCATAAGCAGCTGTCAAATTTAACTGAAATTATACTACACACAGAATACCGTCAACCATGCATATGTTTGAATTTGGTGAATCGACGTGTTAACTATAAATCAATCAAATACTTGTTGCCTGAATGATTTCGTTTTCTCAACAGGTGAGAACCACAAAACCAATTTTTAGCGGGTTTAATATATTTTCCAACAAGCAAAAATTTTGTTGGATCAAATACAGATTTATTTCGTCGTATACAAATGAATATAGGGTTCATTGAACAAACTTTGTTTCCCTATGCTAATTAATGCTACAGTTTATGAAGATAACTTCGGATAGAAACTAACAAAATAACAAATTGCCGAAGAACCAAGTTTTCTCTGTAAGCTCAGGGTAAATTTGACTCCTTGCCGATATCAACGCCTCTGGCGGCGGAAATTGTCTCTTGTCAAACTACAATCACATTGTACTTCATGACCTTGACGTAGAATAAACATAACCTGATGTTTGGACACTGTGGTCTTACACTATTGTAGTTTTAACAAATGCTGAGTGCCGTCAAACGGGGTGACTTGGGAATATAAAGTAACTTCATAATTTGTTTTCCTTCATATGGCAAACTTGAGAGAAAAATAGCTTCCATTAAATTACAAACAATAAGTGTCCACTTAAAATTACGTTAAATTTAACTTCCAGCTGTCACACAGAAAATAAAATTGTAAATGTAGCCTATTACAAGCTACCCATTGTGTCTCAAGTTTTCCTGTTTGACGGTATCTTAGGAAATACTGGGTAGTAATGTTTTCATTTAAAATTCGAATCCTGAATGTGACAGAACAGTATGTTTTGGAGGAGTTTTTTTTTTTATAAATAAAATCAGTTTGAATGTGCTTGTGTATTGTGTAATATAATGTCTGTGTGATGTAGAAGAGAGATGGGGATCCGTGTAAGAACTGCTGAGGCACCTTGGGCCAGGAAGGATCGACTCGGTTGTCATCTTGGAATTAATATTGAGCTTGATATTTGTAATTTGACACTACTGTCTAAAAAAAGGTCAAAAATGCCAAAAAGGAAGAAAAACTCCCAAAAAATGTTTTATGAAAAATTTAAAAAAAGTTGAAAAAATTTGAAAATCTATAAAAACAATATTTGATTTTTTGGAAAATCCTCACGTCACATAACTCGATGATTGAAACACACGTTTCTGACTGTCATCTGGAAGCGGCTAGGTGATCCCATTTGTTCATGTTGGGTCAGAGTGAGGGGCAATCTTAAAATCAATCGATACTATTAATACATATAGATAAAATAAAAAATATATCTATATTTTGCTATTTTTCATGTTTGTGGCCATGAGCTTTTATTTATTTCAAACAATTGCAAATAACTGTAATATTTTTTAACCAAATGCTTTGGCACTGTTTACAGTCATACGATTCACAACCTTGCCAGAGCGTTTTTTTTTTTTTTTTTTTTTTTTTAATAATAAGGTACCGTTTTCTAGAAAAAATATTTTGCTTAATTTTGACTTATTTTGACAACAAAATTTGTGCTATTTCAGGGGCTTAAATTTAAACATCCGTTTGGTGTATTTCAACAGAAAAATTCAGATACAAACCGAGATATATAAGTGTTAAAACTGCCAGAATGAATTTTTGATATAAATTTGTGTTAAAAAATATTTCCGAAACCACTTCAAAACTAAAGAGTGAGGCCGTAAACTGTGGAGTTGTATGATGTTTCAAGGAATTAGTTTTTCATCACAAATGTTGTCATGTATGCTTAGGAATACAATTCTAAAAATAACGTTCCACATGTATATACCTATTTCAAGCCGTCCATTTATCTGCAGATAAAGTTTATTTTTACGCTGCCGACAATGGCGGAAATTGGTGTTTTTATGGTCCTTTTTAGGTATGAAAATGTTGGCGCAGAATTTGATAAAAGATATAGTCGTGTATAATACATCGTTGTTGTTAATATGACGCCATATATGATCGTGTGATCTGTGAACGTCTCCTAGAGGCAAGTTAGGCACGCTAGTTCTGTGACTTGCTCCTAGAGGCTATGGTGAGGTGTGATGCTAGTGTTGAGTCGTCCCTATAGCTTACACACTTCTAGGCCTCCAACACATGAAGTATGTTCGCCCAGGCGGCTATCTTAACTGCTGATTTTTATTATTGCTGAAAAAAACGGTTAATTAAAGTTTCGTTCAGTGTTTGTTATTACTTACATAGTTTTTCAATATCATGCATGCTTCTATTAACCTCATTTTATTGTAAATTTATTGTACGTACTTTTGAATGATGGGTTAATTATACTGCGCATTGAACATGTATAGTACGCGGGAAGTTCATTTTTTTTTTTAAATGTTTTTAAGTAATCACAAATTATTTTTTTAGTGGTCAGCCGTAATAGTCAAGGGCGAGCTGTCATTTAACGGTCGTTAAACATTTATTTTTTAAATTTTGTTTGCGAACAGTGCATATTAATATTTCCAAGTCGCGGTGGTTGTTCGTAGACTTATATCTTGTTAATAACTTGAAAGTGAAATTAGTGAACATAAACATTTTCGCCATAATTTGTACAGCATAAAACTTCCACAGCGTGTAAAGTACAGAAGGTATTACTATGTAGCATGACAGTATAATCACTGTAAGTGTCACAGAACTGAGACAACAAACGACAAACGACATTTTTGCCTTGTATTGTTATTACCTTGTATGTAGGGGTGATGCTGTATCTACAGCGTGTACTTGGATCTAACTTATCACTACGGCGCCTCCTAGGTCTCGTACATTTAATAATAACCACTGCAAGAGAGCGTCATTAAGAGCCCTGCCTACCCGAGCTTACAGCAGCGGAGTTTAGATGGACAATTGATGTTAACTTTAAATGCTTCTAATTGATCCATTTTGAAAATATTTTACGTGAGGATTCTCTCATGTCATAAGCTTCACCGTGTTTATGTTCAGTATTTAATATACAGAGCGTCAGTAATTTTCTGATACGGACTCTGCCAGGTGAATCTGATATAAAAACTAAGTCGAAAATATTCTTTAATAAAAAATTGTGAGGCTTTTACTTGACGAGAAAAGTTTCATTAAAGATGGAGGTGCTGTGTCGAGGAGAGTCGTGACTGGAGACTTAAGGGGATTGTCCACCTGATGGTTCAAGAGAAGCAGGAGCGCATCGGGTGTTGGTGCCAGCGACCAGAAGAGTGAAGTTAGTGATGCACTCGTGGTGCTGCGCAGCAGACTGTGAGTCACAACCATCCAGGACTAATATGGTTGTATAGTGATGATTTACCAACGACCGTAATTTTGATATTTGTCTGAACTTTTAATATAAACGATAATTTTCAGTTCATGGTTTATATTTCTTTTACTTAATTGTCAGATCTATCAAATGTTTTCTTTGGTGAACTTGTAACTCCGTCCGTTACAAGGTTGTTGTGGAATGTGTGGATCATTGTTGTCAGAGAACTTTTAAAGAGACTTAGGTGAGCATTTTGTTTGTTAGTAAATGAAGAATTAAGTCCAACTGTTATATTTTAAAATGATAAGACCTGTATGTCAAACGAGACAAGAAACGGCTCCAGCATGCAAATTATGTAACATTATTGTTTTACTTTAAGTTTGGAAGATAAAATAATTTCTAATGAACAAGTGCACTAGTATCAGCAAGGAGTCAAATTTGTGTAGAGAACATCGACTGTAAACCCAAACATTGCCGAAGAACGCAGTTCTCTCCATAAGTGCCAGCATAAATTTGACCTTCGCCGTGATGAGCACCGGCAACAGTCCCTTGCCAAGCTAATAACAACGATCTCTCTATCACAACGTCGTGCAGATATACCTACATGGCTAGAGACGACATGGAGGATAGATGTGGTACCTGTATGCGGGCCTCGTTCAGCTTGGTGGTTCTGGCCAGCTCCTCGCGGCAATAGATGTCCGGGTAGTGAGACTTGGCGAACGCCGCCTCTAGCTCTGCCAACTGCTCCTGCGACCAACACAGTCAACACACTCTGTACACTATGTCTCTACAGTGGCTAGTGAAGATTTACTTGCGGCCGTGGCCATGTGAAGAATGTTGTCATTGACCGCTTCCTCGGGACATTCCTGTTTTCCCTGCTCTTGCATTCCGCCACTGTTCCATTGTTGAGCGTCACAATGTTGTTGGCCTAACCTACTTATTTACAGTTTTTAAAACTATACTATTGGTAAACCACTTGGGATACCTGGGTTAGTGTTTGCCCCATTTGGCCGAGAGCTGCGATAAGGAATGTGTATTAAGGACAACTCTGCACCTGTCACAACACCACAGACAACATATAGAACAATGTATTTGCTACTTTCACTGCCCATACCTAACCTGTAACATACAGCATTATAATTCTCAAAAATTAATACCTCGTAGGCCGAAAAGATGTCGTCTGTGTACCGTCAAAAGTGACAAAGTCATAAATTCTATTTTGTGGAAACAGACAATTAATTTGTAGAACATAAAACAAAAACTGTACTAAACGCGTAAACTTTAAACATGGGTAATCGTTCCTTGTACAACGTATGCATATTCCTAGCAGTTTTGTCGATTCATCTCATTTTCATTTGGTCACTTTTGGCAGTAAACCAACGGTATAATGACTTCAGACGACACTGACAAATAAGTATGTAGGTTTCCTTTTATATAACTGTTGGAATTCAACTCGATATTTTCCACCCCATGCAGAACATAAGTAATGTCATCTTTTTCCGAACATTTACGAACAGCTGAGCGTATAGCCTTTGAGGACTTAAAAACTCTTACCATAATTAACTTAAAATAGGGAAACAGTCAGTATGGCTGTCATTACTATTTCCATTGTTTCATAAATAATCTTAATGTGGAAGGGGCAAACTGTTGCGCAAGAGGAACAATAAATTACACAGCAAATTCGTCTCAATACATCAGATCAAATTAGGACTCTCAAGTTCTTGTCAATTTACTACTTAAATTTTGCTGACACAAGGTCAGTATTGAAGTTTTCTTGTCCATCACCATATTTTGTCATTGCTGACACTTGATCAGCTGTTTTCTGAGTCCAGCCCAGCGAGGCAAGTGCTGGTGGGGGTCTCCATTTACCTGTCAGCCGGCTTACTTCCCTCATCACTACTGTTCTCGTTTCGATCATGGGAACAGCGAGTTATTCAAGGCAAGATGTATGGTTTGATGATTTTACACACCTGTGAGTGGCTATGTCTCCTGATAAGATGAGCAACCCTCACTGATTCTGTGAAAGCCTGCAGTCTGAACTTCGAGCGTGAGTTTGTAGCAGTTCAAACTCCCATGCATCAGAAATGAGTTTAAAATGTAATATAGATCAAGTTATTTTAGAATATACTTGAGCCAGCTATAGAAATATGCTATATGCCAGTAATGCCAAGCAATGTCTTCTGAATTCAAGTTCACATATGTTATGCGGCCTTCGCTTACAACAAGAGTTACTCATCCAAAGTTGGTGGGGTTGGTCGTTCTTCACAACACCCTCAGCTATTAGTCTCATTCTTTGTGTACAGAAAATGTTTTATAAAGCCAAAAATATAGTGGTATTTCAGGTGGGTTATGTTGCTCCAGTAAATTATTTATCACTGTTTATTTCTGTGGGAAACAAAAAAAATTTCAGTTGCCTCCCAGTTATTTTGTGTAGATAATATAATACTATATTTGATAAAGTATTATAGCTTCTTCGAACAAGTTTTATTGATTTCAATTGAGTTACATTTATCCCACTCAGCAACTTAACTAAAGATCATTCAATTCTGCATCGAGATCAACCGGCAGGCTAACCGAAGACGTAGTAGCTCTCTCTTTGGCAAGCAAGAAGGTCCAATATCTTGAATGAAGGTGAGCCCGTACTTTCCACTGAGAAACAAGGCAAGATATGATGTATAGTAGCGAGGAAACGAAACAGCAGCCTGAGGGACCTCGATACAATCGTACCCACGTTAGCAAAGATGGTCATTCAGTCCTAGTGACAGATATGAGACACATTATGAAACACAAGAGCACCTGCGACAGCTGAGGGACACTCGTACAAAAGTACCACCACTTGATAGGATACCATAGTTTACTCTTAGAGACCAATAAGAAATAGGATAGGGAAATTAGAGTTAAGGAAAACCACATAAGCCAGAAGTATTCCATGCAAGAGTAATGGGCCAGGTTACATTTTTCTGATACGCTAATATGAATACTTAGAATGTAACTCAAATAAATATATGTATGACGAACATGAGGCTGGAGGAGAGACCTCATAGTGAAAACATGGTGCTAGGCAGTGGTGGTCTCGTACTCCAACAGGCAGAGCTAGGTGACTATCACGTATCTTATAAGAGTGCCCTACTAGAATAGTGGGAGGACACATACCTGGGTGAAGGTGGTGCGGTGCCTCCGTCGAGCAGGAGTGGGGCAGGACGCTGTGGTAGGTGTGTGACCTGCATGCTGGGGTCCACTAGAGGGCGAGGGTCCACCACTGCCACTACCCAGGAGGCTAGTCTGTGGCTCTGGCTTCAGCTTCTTGAAGGCTCCCTCTGCTCCTGCAACATGCATCCAGTCTACAGTCTCTACATCGTGTTCTTTCTCAGTTTACACACGTCACCTGCCACTATGGCTTGCCCTATTTATTGCCTTTTGTGAGTAAAAACAGGAACATCTAGAGTTTCTCTTTAGGGACAAGCCGAGAATAAGGCTTTAAAGAGCTAAGAACTTTGACGAAATAATTCTCTTCTTCCATATGGCCGCTTGATATTACGAAATGTGGTAGGTATTGATAGGTCAATTGTTCAGCGTGTCATGAACTATTATTTTAATAGCTTTTGTATGGTTGCCTAAAGAAAAAAAACTACAAATAACTTTCGAATAACCTCTGGTAATCAGCTTTAAAATTTTGTTTGCAAGCAGTGCAAGTCCTCAAGATTTTGTCACCTGTTCTTATCTAATGGTTTGAATTTCTTACTGATATACTCTTATATCTATTTAGTGCGTAACGAGACAGCGCTCAGACATGCACTGGCGAAGCGAGGAGATACGCCCCCCACTCTTTCCTTAGTCCCTACCACTACGTCCGAAGGAATGGGGCTGGGTTACATGACGAGTCGCACCACCACCTCCTCCTCCTCCCTCCCTCGTAATGCTCGCTACCATCGCTGTCGGTCGTCAGACAGGTTCAGGGCTGCCATCTATTTCCCTCTCTGCTGTTGTCATCACTGGCGGACTTGGTGGGAGGGACCGGCACTGGCCATCCGTCACTGAAGAAGCACACACCATTATCGAAAATTACCCTAACACCTGGAAACGTCTCCCCTCATCAAGCGGCATCAGCCTGTCCTATCCTCTACCAGTGAGAATGTTCTGGGCGCTGTTGCGGCCGACTATATTCACCAGCTTGCAGCAGGCATGGGGAAAGATAATATGGCGCTCATCCAGTGCGTGTAAGCAGTGGACTCGCCAGTGTAGATGACATTGCCGGCGGCGCCAGCAAGGAGCGACGCGGGATCGGCGCATCAATAGGTGACTGTGTGGCAAGTACGGACGGTGATGAAACTGTTGGAACGTGGTTCGACGGGTATGTGACGAATAGGTTAGACTGGTACTGTAAATCATAAGACATTTCTGGAAGGAGATTTATGTAAACAGAGGTTGGTTTTGTGTTAAGAGAGACAGGCATTTATTAACTATACACTTAGAGTGTGAGTTTTAGGATTGATGAATATTAATCGTAAATAATAATTGTAAATACTGATCCACAGAGTAGCATATTGCACTTAAACAAGTGATGCAATATTATTGTAGGCATTGTAATAAGGTTTAGAAATAATTATGTAATTGAATGTAATCACTTCATTAAATCAACCAAGCCTTTCATCCCGATCGAACCTGGTTGCGTCCAGCAAGGGAAGTATATTTGTAATAATACTATTAGTACCGCAAATTATATCGCCTTTACTATTTCTAGAGCTATGGTGCTCATTACATATTTAATAAAACATGCGATCTGCCCTTTTAACTTGATTCACTGACTTCTGTCAGTGATACTATGCAACTGGGAAGTTAGGATACCGCTGGCTGACGAATCAGTGATCTCGCCTGGATATTACTGATTAAGTCATAAAAACCCAATGGCCGAAATTATTGTTAATATCTCATTGTTCGCCGCAGCCTTGCTCCGAGCTTGGCATATTTAAACCGTTTCGTAGCATCATTTTCAATTAATAATGCAGGGAATATTATCGATGCCTGCATTCCCAATCTCATAGAGTGGGAATGACTCAAAACAAGATGTGAAAAGATTCCCTTGACTCGCGAAACTCTTTGCTATTTTTGTGAAATCCACTGAGTTAAGATTTTGTGGTGCACATATTTTAATTTAAAACGTTTATTGTAATATCTATATGGCTTCGGAAGTTCGTATACAAAAATCACAAAATAACATTCCTTGGATAAAATATTTGCAAACTTTGTAAAGGAAAAATTTTCAACGTGTCTCTTCTGATGGAATTCAGACAAGATACCAACATTCGGCATCCAAAATTGTTCACAAGAAATGCATTATTCTATCAAAGTGATGAAAAGCCCTGTACTTTAAGAAACAGCTCACTTAATACGTTGGGGCCTAAATAAAATGAATAAATAGAAAACAGAAAGTGTAAAGTTACTTTTATGAAATAATTTGTATTCAACTATCCAGAGAGTCGTTGCACGTTGGTTACACCAGCTACGCCAGTGTCTCATTTTCGGGAGTGAGTTAAAACCTAATTCAATTTAAAATAAAGTAATTTATTTCCATCAAAAGTACCGAATTACTATTCTTCTTGAGCGTACCTGGGAGGGTTTTCGAAAATAACTCTGAACTGTCATCTTGTAGGCTTGTGTACAGTTGCTAGTGTCTCACGTCCTGAATTCACACATAGTAAGACATTTATTTGTAATATCATGAATGTTTTCGTAAAGATATGTATTTGTATACACTCACAACACATACACATATAAGTATGTGTGTTTATAATATATGTATATGCATATTGCATATGTACATATGTATTATATACATATGACATGCTAAGCAACATTTTATAAATTAAAAAATGTTGTGATGTTACGTGTGAAGTTTGAAGTTTTCTTCTCTATTCTCTACGGTCTGGTGCACCCATGATACATTCAGTTTTAGTACTATATAACAAACTGTGGCAACACTGCTTGCAGTCATTGTGTGCGTATGGAGGCGGGAGGAAAGAGTTGCAACTAGTGGGTGGGGTGGTTGTCGCTCCAGGGGGATGGGCAAGGGAAGGGAGAGGGGTGCTACGAGAACATACATACATGCAGTGTCGCCTGGTCCCCTCGTGAGGCGCGAGCACCACTTGACCGGGTGGTGCCAAGTGCCGCGAGGCGAACACTCTTCTTGTCCCCGCCTGCCCCTTGTAGTGAGGCGAGATGAACACATGCCAGCTGTACCACTACACTTACACAACCCTTTATATGCTGCTTGCTGTGTTGTCGTCGTGCAAGTGAATATCTACCTGCAAGCCCCTAACAACTGTGAGGAAAATGTATTTTGCTATCCCAGCCATCTAGGTTTAATATATTTCTCTTCATTACAGAAATTAAACACATTTGCAATAATAGAGTTCAAATAGTAAGTCAATATTCGGCTTAATAAAATCCTCACACTGACCGACTGACAGACAACGCAAAGCTTAAACCGGTAGATCTATACACGTGAAAATTTTGCACAGGTATCCCTTATATTCTGTATGTGTGCACAAAAAAAAAAAAGAATTTAAAAAAAAAATCACACCCTTAGGGAGTAAAATAAGGGAAGGTAAATGTCACAGATCGACCTGAAAATAAAAATACGAAACACGCATAGAAAATGGCTGGAAAGAAAGAGTTTTAGAGATATTTATTTTGAAACATGTGTATGCAATAAAGTATTCGAGTATAAACTTTAAATAAATTTTCTTATTATATAAATAATTAGACGTGATTTTTTTTTAGAGGAAATTCACAAATGGCGGTTTTGAAAATAACTTTTATAACTTTATGCTGTTAGTTGTATTATTCAATATTTTTAGTTGTATAATTTAATACTTGGTTTTGTACACTAGCATATATACATATACCGAAAGGTAAAAAATGGGCACGGACAGAGCAGGTTACCCAAACCTTGGATGGTTTCTGAGATGTTGCCGATGGGAAATCTCATTAGGTGCACAATTAGCATTATAATGAACTCCTAGACGTATTATACCGAGATGACTAGTCCACGCAATACACACTTGAAATATGAAACTCATGGCTGGGTCAGCACAAAGTTCTCACATTGGCGCAGTAAAGACAACAATCTTCCCCGTGAGATTCTTATTGACTGCCACTTTGTATCTAACTAATGATTGTACCGTGCGTAAAACACTCTTCTAGTATGTCATACTAGGCACCTTATTAAAAGGGTTTTGAGTGTACGTTTCTGATAGAAATTTTGTACTAACAACTGAAATGAAAAGTAATATAACTTGTAGCTCCATTCTCTAATAAGAAAGCAAACTTAATGACCTGACTCCACCTGTTTCTTTATTTTCTATAATCCTCCCTTATCTGCGATGCTTACCGCAGATACAGCATCAAACGGCCTCTGATTTACGACGAGTGCAACTGAAACCACAAACTCTCTTTCTGCAAGTTACTGTAAATGAATAGTGAGTAATTCGTTATTTTAGGCCACTCGTATCCACAACAGAAGCACTTGTTCTTCAACATTCATCTGTAAGCACGGTTTGTTGGGTGGTTTGTGTGTCACGGCTGTTGAAAACCTTCTCCAATATTTTGAGTGGCTATCCTGTCGTATCACCTTTTAGTCGTACTGTCAGCGCGCCACGTCTGGGTGACCGGACATCTTCTCTTACTATTATGTTTTTCTGAAAATGAGAGTTTGGTCCCCAGTGTCCCATATTCTCTCTATCTCCCTCTCTCTCTCGCTCTCTCCTTCTCTCCAGAGATTTTTGCTCACTCAGTCTCTGAGCAAAACGCATGAAGTTGTCAGGCATTTATAAACCGAAAATCAGTTAACAATCTATAAATGTCCAGTGGAACACATGTTTTGCGACATAACTTGCAGACCTCGCAGGGCGATGTTAATCGATGAAGGCCGAGCTTCAGTCCTCGCCCCTCCCCCTCTAATACTTCACAGTGACTTTTCAATCATGTTCAACAGCGCTGAAGACTCCAGTACTCTCCAACTACAACTACGACCTCCCGCGGCTACACTGGTGTTCTACCGCCCAGGCGTGGTGTGCTAAGTAAGGACGGCGAGAGAGGTGGGCGTGCTACACATGTGCACAACTGCCCCCCTCCCCACCACCACGTACCAACCCCGCCCTCCACGGCTCTACAATGTGTCGCTCGCCGCGGCGTCGCGCGCTCTATTCAAGGGTCGCCGATGACGCTAGGGGAACGGCTTAATTTTCAGTTGGCCGGTGCCGACGTGACGGCTGCGCGATCCTCCCTCTCTCCCCCTCCCCATGTTAGCTGGCTGAATGGCGCGAGGTGTCGGGTGTGCAGGCAATGTGTACGCGTGTTAGTTTGTGAGGGGGGAGGGCACTTGTCGCACCCCCTGTCGTCGATTGTTGTGACTGCCGCCGAAGATACGGCGCGGTATTGATTGTCGGCGCACCTCACACGACCCCGGCCGTTCGCTCTCTGCACGTCCCGGGCCGCTGCCCCCCACCCCAACCTTCCAGGGCTGACAACCTCCGGGGAGTTGAGTCCCTCTCGAGACCTCGTCGTAGAGACGTACGCCATACCAATGGCCATATTCACCTCACCATCTGACGATGTGCACAGCTTCACTCCTACATCTTCGTGCTACATTCCTCAACTTCGGCTGCATTCTCTGAAGACTGAGCTAGTTTGTACAAGACCAGGGACATCTTCAAGTTTACTCTATCCTGTGCAAAGGAATATAATTTTTGATGGGCTGTTAGAAACTGTATTTCAATGTTGAGTAGATATGTTTGGCTACACTGAATGTGAACTTGTAGCCTTCAAGGGGAATTCCAGGAAAGTTCTAGAGGATAAGATTACTGCGATGATGCCCATGTTAGATGGGATAACATCGTGAAACTAAAGTTCTCGGTAGCCAACACTAAAGCAATGGTGTTGAATGTAAGCTTCAAACTGACGTTTAAGAATCCGTTTCCAAGGAAAACTAGTCAAATGTGTACCGCAGTTGAAGTGCTTGGGCGTGGTATTGTGACTGACAAACTGAGTTTTCACCACTATGTAGACGATAGGGTAAGGAAACAGTTTCACTCTTGCCCAACTTCAAGGCAGTAGGCAACACCGAGCGGAGACTTAATTTAAAAACCATGAACATTATCTAAAAGGCAATCTTGGAAGCCGTAATTAAGGAGTAATATTGCACCATGGAGTATATTCATGAGAAGATTCATGAGAGCTGCGCTGCTGGCAGTAGGAAGACACATCGTACTGTCCTGACTGAAGCGCTCCAAGTGTTGGCTGGCACAATACTCATTGATCGTCTCATTGTGAAGGGAGAGACTCTGGCTGTTGGAACAAGAACCTGCATACTGACTCCACAGGGAAACAAGACATTAAGAGTCCAAGTCATCACTGAATGGCAAAACAAATAGAGAAACAGCAAAAAATAATGTGGACTTACAGTCTAATTGCTGACGGATGAAAACAATTTCGTGGAGATCAATCACTATAACTGCCAGGTATCAACTGGTCACGCAAACTTCAGGGCGAAGCTGTACCAGCTTGTGCTACTGACTGACGTCCCACATTTGTGAGGCACGCGCTGATGACACAGCAGAACACGTCATTTCTGATTGTGTGAAAACCCAAGACTTCATCAAATGGTTCCATCAATACCTATACAGATCAAAGAACACCCGTGATGTATGGAAGACATTTGACAACGGTGATCGGCCGGAGAATTGAGAAGTCCGACCAGTGATACGACTTGAATAATGAATCTCATGACTCACGAGACAAAGTCGCAAGTAGATATTCAAGCGACTAATGACAAACTAAATGGCAAAGAGGACTAACACTGTACAGAACACAGGTAGTAAGCATGCAATGAAGAGTAAATACGAGGAGAGTAGTACAGTCGTGCCATGTATTTTGTAACTTTTACAAGTAACATTGCAGTACTGTATGGGCGGACGGAGGAAGTGATGGACATCTATCTGCCTAGGAATATCATTTACTAGAAGTAACCACCAACGTTTAAGTTGCTACACGTTTTTGTTTCATGCCAAACTAATATACATATTTCAAATACCATTAACTATTAAAAATAAACACACTCTTCAATAAATAGTTTTTTTATTTACAGTATAAGTTTTAGAGTAATGATTTTAGATTACACAAAATCGCTAAAAGCGAATTTTTCAAGCAACTGTATCAAGAAAAACACGAACCTAACTTGAAAAACAGTAAATAAAGAGGCAATCATTTGACTTAATGTCATAATTTACATGAATAAAATCATCTATCCGCTACTTAATTGCCCATATAAAAAATACCTCAACGAAAACACTGCGTGCCAATTTAATTGTCCGCGCATAAAATAAGCATTATTCTTTATGAGCTCACCAGTCTCGCCTGTATGGTTCAACTGTTTTATTGTCGCCAGCGGAAATGTAAGCGTCCTTATAGGACTTCCCTCTAAAGAATGTTTCCTAGCTTGAATTGTAGTTTTCGTAGTTTTATTGCTGTGGTTTTGACATAACGTACAATACTTTAAGGAGAATATACTCAAAACAAGTATTTCACCCTCACTTTCTTATAACTCGAGTAAGTTGTGACAGCTATTTATTGGCAATTACTGTTAACATAATGTAATATGTGTCACGTTCTACAACTTGTCTCAGAGGTTAGAGCTCGTGGTCTGTGAACTAAGAGTCCCTGGTTAGATTCCCAGTCAAGAAGGTAACGTTACCTCGCCATGTTCAAGACTGAAGGTTGTGTTTGCCCCTTCAACTCAATCCCTACATAAAGCTATGGAACTACCGCTATAACTTCCTCGCCCAGTCAAGAAGGTAA
>PNEQ01025255.1:0-31659 GCA_003012365.1 Medauroidea extradentata | reverse complement strand
CAGGAGTAATTGTGTGCATAACTAATTGTGTTGTGAGAGTTCTAGTTGATTACTGTTTTGTGTATTTCGTAGCTTTGTGAGCTATTAAATCCAGTACTTAATTTAACTCTTTTATTTGTAATTATAGACCTCTATCCCAAAGAACTCATGGGAATTGCCCACATATAAAGTTTGTGTTCTTCAAACTTGTAACAATATATACACAGACATAGACACAGACACACACACACACAGACACACACACACAGGCACACACATACACACAGACACACACATACACACAGACACACACACACACACACACACACACACAGAGGGAGTGTTGTCCCCCTTCCCCCCTCTTCATTGTGCTCGCCAGGAGACTCGAACTTCGTCAACCTTCGGCTGTGCTAGGCTGTTCTCGTGCCTCCCCTCCCTTCCTCCTCTCTTCCCAGCCGTCTGCTGGGTGGAGTGAGCTAGCTCGTGGCAGTCGTCGCCCATGCTCTGTATAATGAGGTCGGTCCGGTCTTCTCGTGGCAGACATGGCACCTCCGGTGTTTCCGTCAGTTTTGGTAAGTTTTAGTTATGTTTGCTTTAGTTTGTTTAATGGTTTCCGTTCGCATTTTCTTTTCTATTAATTTCTCTGCTTGTTTGGTGCCATTTTGGCCGCGAGGGGAACGTTCCCTTTTGTTTTCATTTGTATGACATTCGACTCTGCCACGGAACATTGTATTACTTTGAATAATGCCGCATTGCGTCCTTCCGACGTCTTTGGATTCTCAAAATTGTAATTTTCACAATAAATGTGATTGACTTGAGTCTTTGATGTTCAGTAAATTATTAGTGGTTAGTTGCCCCGTCCTACTATTTGTGTGTTACCAGTTTGTGTGCGTTGTGGGAGGATAAGAACAATTGGCCCTGACGGGTGCGATGTACGTGCCCGTGTGATACAGGCTAGCAGCACCCTTGTGTTTTAGTGATACCACGAATTGAGCTGCGTACGTCTGAGTGAGACGGGATAAATTTTCCTGTGCGACTCTGCTGCGGTGCTGTTTAGGCCTGTGCAGTTTACGTTGTAGTTTAACAAGTAGTGCGCAAATGCTGGTAACATTCGTGGACGTAGAGGCACTGGCTATAGTGATTTATTCGCGGTGGTTTTTCTTTGCTCAGATTTGACTCTTTCTTCCGCTCCCCATTTTAGCATCATGGCAATGGTTGGAGTACCCGATTTCGTACTACAGTGCGATTATTTACAGTTATGTGATTACTTAACGAGTGCAGGTATTGAATTTGACAGAAGTGAAAATGTCACGGCTTGCGGGTGCGAGTTATGACATACATTAATTCGTTGAGAGTAGATAATAATACTAACTTGGGAGGCTTAGTTGACGTCGACGACGGGCCTGTGTCAGCTCGACAGACGATGGTAATGGAGAGGGTAAATTCTATACCGCAGTTGACGGCTGTTGATCCTGACTCTGTATTACGTTTTTTATTGTCTGCCGATGCCGTTTATCATGGCCTACGATGCGTGAACCATGACGAGTTCTTTTTGACTTGTTTGTCGACTCGTTTAGTTCAACCTGCCGCTAGTGTGTTAGCGCATGTTACTGCTTCGGCGGTGTGTTACGAGACATTTAAAACAGATTTGTTGGAGAGTGCAGGCGGATCTTCAGGGTGAACGGCGACAAAGCGGCATTACGTCGACAGATTCCAAAGACCAGGTGAATCAGTGTCTATGTACGTTAGCGATTTTTTGAGTTGTGCCCGAGCGATGAATTTAAAACGTCCGGAGCCTAAACTGGTGCAGGGCATTGTGGATCGCTGGTCACCCGGTGCTCGTGCGCATCGTTTTTTGCGGCCTACTCCTACGGACGCTGAAGGATTGCGTCAGTTGGCACTTGAGGTCGATCGTCAGATGGCCTTGGAGGCCGAATTTTACAGTCAAGTAAAGTTGGAAGTAGATCCTTCTGTTACGCCTGGTGCTGATGGCGCCCGTAGTGTTGCCGATTCTGTCCATCGGGTGCCAGGGGGTGTTGATCGCGGGCGATTAGGCCGTGCTTGAGGCCAATCTTTGTCGCATGCCGAAAGAGATAGCAGTTTCGATGCCGTGCCTTCTAGCGGCAAACAGAGAGAAGCTGTAAATAGATTGCCGAGTCGTTTTCCGGCCGGCAATGCTGACCGAGTGAGGCCCCAGCGCCCCGTCATGTGTAGGTGCCCTAATTGTTGTGAGCGTGGTCATGTCCTGGCTGACTGTAGGCTTCCTCGAGTAAGCCTTGGGTCGCGGGCGTGTTTTGGTTGTGGCAGGCGCGGACATACTAGGTCACAGTGTCCGGGAAACTGACTCACGCCGCCCCTTTGCGCGTCAAGCACACGCGGCGTGTTGTTTCCTTTGTGACGTGTCATGATTCCTTTGTCTCCGTGTGGTTGTATGGGCTCTCACGTGCCGCACTGGTAGATACAGGGGCTTCTCATTGTTTTGTTCGCGAGCAGTTTTGGGCGCTATTAATGCGTAAGGATCCACGAGTAGTTTCCAGATTGGACGACACGTCTGCTCTCCAAGTGTGCGTGGCTACAGGTCAAGTTGTAGAATGTCGTCGTTCAGTATTATTGCATATTAAGATCCATCGGTTTTCTTGGACGCATCGGTTTTGGCTAGTACCTGGTTTGACCGCCGATGTCGTGCTGGGCGTAGATTTTTTGTTCCGGGCACGAGGTGTGGTCGATGTTCATGGTCGACAGCTCGTATTTAAGTTTGCTCCTGAATCTCCGTGCCCCCTGCATTCAACGACTACATCTGGTTCAGCCTTGTTAGGGCGTTTAGCGATGGTAAGTTCTGCGCAAAATGACGATCTAGATCACGTCCTGAATGAATACTCCGACGTGATTACGACACGTATGGGTCAGTGTGATGTCCTGCCGTATAAATTTTCTGTGGTGAATGATGTTCCGGTTCGTGTCCCATTTTACACGTACAGCCCGCCTAAATTGGCGATTATGCGGGACATCGTCAATAAGATGTTACGTGAGGGAGTAATATCACCTTCAACTTCGGACTATGCTAGTCCGGCGTTCTTAGTAAAGAAGAAGGGCAGAGGTCACCGGATCGTGACGGATACGTCTAAAGTTAATGCCAAGATTTTCTTGGATCCCTTTCCTGCGCCTACAGTAGACGCCGCATTGCAGCATTTGGGGAAAGCTCGTGTGTATTCTGTGATCGATTTGAATGCCAGTTTCCACCAATGTCTTTTGCACCCAGACTGCCGGAAATATACGGCATTCCGTACCCCGTGGGCGCAGTTTGAATTCAATCGTATCCCTATGGGAGCAAAGTTCGGGACGCTGGCATTGTCTAGGGTCCTAGATCATGTCCTCGCTGATTTGAAGTTCTGGTGCATCTATAATTATATAGACGATATTATAGTCTATAGTTCCAACTTGACTGAGCACTTGGGTCACTTGCACAAAGTGCTTGATCGTTTGCACGGCGCTGGACTCACCGTTAATCCGGCCAAGGTCACCTGGGCTGCATCGTCCGTACACTTTTTAGGGTACATTGTTTCAGAAGGGGAAATTGATAATGGATCCGGAGCGCGTTCGCCCGGTGGTCGATTTTCCCAGGCCAAAGAGCGTGCGTGGTGTGTCACGATTCTTGGATCTGTTGGGTTACTATTCCCATTTTCTCCCCCATTTTTCTGAAATAGCTGCGCCTTTAAACCTCTTGAAGCGCAAAAATGCCGATTTTGTTTGGGGAGATGAACAGCAGACAAGCTTTGAAAACCTAAAGGGTGCCTTAGCACATGCCCCTGACCTGTACATGGCCGACTTCGATCTGCGCTTCGTTTTGCACGTGGACGCCTCTAGTTTAGCCCTGGGTGCCTCGCTGAGTCAATGGAGGGATGGGACGCTGTGCCCCGTTGGCTTTGCGAGTCGCACGCTGTCAGATGGAGAGCGACGTCTCAGCTCCTTTGAAAAGGAGGCTTTGGCGTGCGTGTGGGGAACTGCGAAATTTGATACTTTCCTTAGTGGTGTTGAGTTTGACTTGTGCACCGATAACCAGGCGGTTTCATGGTTGCTGAGTCACTCAAACGATTTCGGTAAGTTAGGGAGATGGGCTTTTCGATTAATGAGGTTTCAATTCATTATTCAGCATGTGCCAGGTTCGAGCAACTCGGCTGCAGATGCGTTGTCTCAAATGTTCGATCCAGATGATTATGAAGTTTAGCCTTCGGGCTCATCGTCCTCAGTGATGCTAAGTGCGGCCTTTACTACCAGTGAAAGTTTCTATGTGCGTTTACGCGATGCGCAGGCTGAGGATCCGGATTGTCAAAGACTTGTCGGAGACATTAGACGCGGTGAGAATGTGCCGTATGTCATCATTGATGATCTGTTACATCATGTAGGTCGTCGACGGCGGGTGAAGCGATTGTTTGTCCCCGAACAATGTCGGGCTGAACTTCTCGTATATTATCACGACTCCCCGTTCGGAGGGCATTTGGGCCGGCAAGGCACACTGAAGAAATTGTGCAGCCGTTTCTACTGGCCTACTGTGGCTAAGGATGTCAGGGAATATGTGCGCAAGTGCGATCTGTGTATGCGCGCTAAGCCTATGCAGAATTCGAAGGTCGGGTTGTACACAGTCGATCAGGTGTCTTACTGTTGGGAAGTCATCCATTGTGATGTGTTTGGACCCTTAATCTGGTCCACTAAGGGAAATATGTATATTTTGATCTTGCTGGATGTGTTTTCCAGCTTCGTTGTGCTCATCGCTTTGAGGTCAGTTAAGAGCCGTGAGATCATGCGAGCGTTGTCAGACCGTGTGTGGTCTGTGTTTGGTCCTCCGGTCAACCTGATCACCGACAACGCCGCCTATTTCATGTCAGTGGAGTTTCGAGATATGTGCTTCAGGTGGGGTATGTCCCGGTTCACCTCGAGCCCGTACTTTCCATGCGGAAACAGGATGGAGCGGTTCAACCGAAACCTGAAGTGCACTCTCTCGGCACTGTACCACTCGCAGCAGGCTCATTGGGATGAGGACCTCGATCTGGTTAACTTAGGTTTCAACTCGGCCGTTAATGGTGTCAAGGGGCAGTCGTCGGCAAGAATTGTTTTGGGGTGAGATGTCCTTCATCCGTTGCTAAACGTGTGGGGCGTTCCCAGCCCAGCCGCCCCTTACAAACACAGTGGGAGCTAACTCTTAGTAATGAACTTCCCAAAATGCAGGACTTCATAGAATTTTTGGAACTTCATTGCAGAGCTCAGGAAGCGGTAAGAGCATCTGGGATAAAGGTAGTAACTGCCCAATCTCAGCGAATAAAGGTACAACACACAAAGCCATCCTGGAGACAATCTTATAACACAACAACTCCATGCATGGTCAATGCAAAGAAGTCAAATTGTATGTGTAATGAAGCACACTATTTAGGCGAATGTCCAGGCTTTCGTCAACTTAATACATTTGAAAGATATCAGGATAAGAAGCTGTGTTTCAACTGTCTAAAATATTCACACTTGTCAACTAAGTGTACCTCAAAATTCACATGCAGTGAATGTGGTGCTAAACATCACACTCTTCTCCATTTAGATCAAAGGTCTAAAGATCATGATGATCAACCATTCATTCATGATGTAAATGAAATTCTTGATAATGAAGAAACTAGCTCTAATACGTTATGTTCAGCAACAGATTCTGCCAAGGCCATATCACCCACAACTGTCCTTTTAAGCACAGCTCAAGTAAAAATTGTTGACTCATCTGGACACTCTCACATTGTCCGTGCTTTATTGGATAGTGCTAGCCAAGCCAGTTTGGTTACAGAACGATGTTTGCAAGGCATGAGATTAAGTTGAAAAAGGGCTTATCTTCCTGTGCAAGGTTTGGGTAATACACCTATCCACACAGCTAAATCAATTACTTCACTTACAATGTGTCTAGTTGAAGATCACAAATGTCAGTATGAAGTGGATGTATTTAATTTACCTAAACTTTTCAACAATATGCCTAATCAAAAGGTTTCGTCAGCAGTTATTAAATCTGTGAAACATCTCACATTGGCGGATCCGTCTTTTGACACTCCTGGACCTATAAATTTGCTCATCGGGGCCGATATATTTCCACAGTTATTTACTGGACGTAGGATAACTGGACTGCCATCTTCTCTAGAATCTGTATTTGGATGGATAATCATGGGAAAGGTAGAAGCTGAGGAACCATCCAAAAGTATCATCAATAGTTGTGTTTCACTATTTACAAGTAATCCATCCTTGGAAAAGATGGTTAAACGATTCTGGGAGTTCGAAGAATTTCCCATCACTATTCATAAGTCAAAGGAGGAGAGGCATTGTGAAGATCTGTTTGTTAAAACACACAAGAGAGATTCCAACAGACGCTATTGTGTTTCCTTGCCATTTTCTTGATCAAATTTGAAATTGGGATCTTCACGGCCACAAGCGGTCAACCGTCCATTGCATTTAGAGCGACGTCTAAAAGGGAATCTTGAATTGAAACCAATGTACGATGAATTTATGCAAGATTTGTCTAGAGGACATATGGAAAAGGTTCCAAAGAATGAACTTAATTATTCACCTTCTAATTACATACCCCACCATTGTGTAATCAAACCCGATAGTTCAACAACTAAAGTTAGAGTTGTATTTTATGCATCAGCTAAAACCTCCACTGGTGTCTCATTAAATGATATTCTTCTGACAGGCCCTAAATTTCAAAGTCAAATTTTAGATGTTTTGTTACAGTTCCGTCTTCACAAAGTGGTAATTACTGCCGATACTCAACAAATGTATCGCCAAATTTCTGTTGATCCTAACCAGTGGAATTATCAATGCATCGTCTGGCGCTTTCATGAGAATGAACCCATTACTGATTACAGACTAAAGACTGTCACATATGGTGTTTCTTCCGCTCCATATTTGACTCTATGTACATTGAAGCAATTAGCAGACGATGAAATGGAGATGTTCTCTGACGCGTCAACCATATTACAATCTGAAGTTTATGTCGAAGATGTAGTCACCGGAGCCCCTACTATTGAATCAGCAATAGCCATCCAGAAGGACATGATATCGCTTCTAACTAAAGGAGGATTTAAATTACGGAAATTCAATAGTAATAATAAAGATCTTTTAAAGTGGCTCCCTCCTGAAGATGTTGAGCATCCACAGTCATTTGACATGGACCACGATAATTGTTCAGTTGTGAAGGTATTAGATATTCAGTGGAATCCTAATTCAGACACATATTCATACAAATTGCATCCAAGCAACAATGTTATTACTAAACGTACCATTTTATCTGACATAGCAGGATGTTCGGTCCATTAGGTTGGCTAACACCAGTGTTAATGTATGCTAAACATCTTATTCAAGTTTTATGGGTCAAATGTGTTGGTTGGGATGCTGAACTCCCTTCTGAACTAATAAATAGATGGAAGAGTTTAAAACAAGAGCTTCCCAAATCGTCAACTTTACAGATACCACGACTGGTTACAAGTGATAATTACTCATATCAGTTTCACGGTTTTTCTGACAGTTCAGAAATTGGTTATACCGCCATGATCTACCTACGAACAGTACAATTTGACAACACTGTCACTATTTATCTGTTGATGGCAAAATCAAAGGTAGCACCAATTAAAACACAATCTCTTCCACGATTAGAGTTGTGTGGAGCTCTTTTGTTGGCTCAATTGTTGGACCATGTAAATAAGATATATGGAGGAAGACTTAATATTTCATGTATTAGGGCTTGGACTGATTCACAAGTTGTTCTAGCATGGATCATTTCATCACCACTTTACCAACAGGCTATTACTGACATATTGAACCCCTTGGGTGTGACATGGCACTTCAATCCACCTGGAGCTCCTCACTTTGGAGGGTTGTGGGGAGCTGGAGATAAATCCTTTAAATCACATCTAGTTAGAGTCATTGGGGAGCAAATACTTACCTATGAAGAACTCTACACAGTATTGGTACAGGTAGAAGCTGTCCTAAATTCTCGTCCTCTCTGCACTCTAAGTTCTGACCCCACCGATTTGCAGGCACTGACACCAGGACATTTTTTAACTTTGGAGTCTCCAGTGGCATTGCCCGAAACAAAATCTGCAATCATATCAACTAAATCATCTTCAACGTTGGCAGCTTGTTCAGCGAATCCATCAATACTTTTGGCAACACTGGCATAGAGATTTTCTACATACTCTCCAACAGCGGAACAAATGGCAAGATAAATTTGATTGTTGATCAATTAGTTCTCATAAAAGAAGATCGACTTCTACCTCTACAATGGCAGCTGGGACGTATAATCCAAGTGCATCCTGAAAAAGATAGTGTATCCAGGGTTGCTACAGTACGCACAGCTAATGGCACAATCCGACGCCCATCTGTAAAATTGTGTCCACTTCCTAACCAATAGTAATTGAAATATGTTATTTCAAGGTGGGCGGAATGTTTAGATTTGTTAATATTATTATATGTTATTGTGGATTTTTGTTTTTTGTTCTCTTTGGAATATTCAACAAGATTATTTACTATTGTATATAATCTAATAAAGGAAATTAACGAAATTGATGTATGTAATTTAATTACATAATTGATACAGTCTATTTTCGAATCAAACATTTGTTGTCTCACCAGTTACAGTGGTTAACATTGTCATAGGCATAGCCCGATATACATTAAATGTACATATTGAAGGGATAATTTGTGTAAATATCATTAAAGACTGTCCATTAGAATTAAGTATCAGATGTTCTTAGTACTAAGCGGTGGCAATCACTGCAATATAAAACAGGCTAGAAATGTAGTACAGAGTTGGTTCAAGTTTTGTTGTACTCTGTGTAAATAGTATTATGTGATAGGGATGATAGTAGGATGATTAGGGAGAGTTAATGTATATTTTATATGTTGGACTGGGGAGGAGATGAGATGAGAGCCAGGGTAGTTGCCCACACATCTGTAAGTACTCTGGGCTGTGTAGCCGTCAACAGTGACGAAATGCCGGTCGACCCCTCCTGCTGCCTGCACGAGGCCGCCAGGGGGTGGGGGTGAGGAAAGGCAAGCTAACGGCCAAGTCGCCCAACTGTTTGATTTAAATTTCAAATATTTATATATGTTTTGTCATACGTATAGGTTATTATAAGAAATAATGATGTAGAAATTAGAGAAATGTAAACTGCGATTTTATGGAAATAAAATCACCACGAAAGATGGTCGTAATCGCCCGAATTTGGAGCAATACCGGAAGGCCGGGGATTTGAAATAAAGCTCCTGATTGGCTGGGGGGAGCCGCGTCTCAAATCGCCGCTTGGTGTGCGTGCCGGTAGCGGTGCCGGGAGAGACTAGTCTAGGACTCAGCCGCTGACGGACGCGTGTCCGTGTCCGCGGGTCTGCGTCTCGGTAGGCCACCAGGGGTGCGTTACCAAGAGCCTTTATTACGCGTTTAATTACATTTAACTGTCGTGCAAAGGCGATTAGACGTCCGCCGATTTAATCGAAATTCGCAGGCCAAGAAGCTGGCACAGTGGCCTGAGTGTGGTGCGGGAGGTCGTTGTGCGATTCCTGCCGCGAATAAGGGCGTTTACGACCGTGTGGAGTGGGTTGCCGTACAAAGAAATATCACTCGTTTCACTTGGTAGTTTGAACCTATATAGATTCTCGCAAAATAAGTGTTGAGTGTTTAGTCACTTACCGACATTGACTTGTGATCTTGAGTAAATCAAACCCGCTGGGCTAGTCGAGGCAATTCCTGGCACGGGATAGATTTAATCAAAGCCTACATTGATTACTCAACTAATTAAAATAATGTAACTCCGCTCTTGAAAGAAGGGGGAGGTTACAGATTGGCTTACCCAACTTAGGGGCCTGATCTTATACACTCCCTGAGATATAACTCAGTGACGAACAATTCACAGACGCGAGAAGTGCGGTGAAATAAGAGAATGCGACGGAGACCGTGCGGCATCGTGGAGAGCGGAAACGTGGCGGAAGGTGCCAACTTTCGTAAACGTACGGCGAGAGACTGACCCAAGGACGGAGCTGCGTGTGAGCACACACCGAGGCACTGCGGCTTTGGCGGCGAGGGTACCGGCTGTTGGACTGACATCTGGACGGAGCAGCAACGGAACCACGACGCAGGTCTTCGGCGGCGAGGGTACCGACGTTGGACGGCGAAGGAGCGGTCCCAGAGAAGACATCACGGCCTCACGACGACCCGATAACAGATGGGGCGGCACAGAGCATCGAACCCAGGTGCCGATTGAACTGTCCGGGTGGTGAGTGGTCACTTCAACGTACCTTTTAGCAGTCAGGTGACGTGATCCAGGAGGGAGCGGCGAGTGACATCAGCGGTGAAAGGGTTAGCTGTTGTGCATGCTACCCCAGGGTTATGCTCACTAGGTACAGCTCGGCGAAACTCCGAGACACCGACAGGCTGTCCCCAGAGGAACGAGTGCATATAGGAGTAAGTACTATAATGGAGGGTACAGGTGCAATAATTCCTAACGAAGTAGTGCTCGGTGAAAGGCCAGAGATGGAGGGGATAGACAGTGTTTCTACAGACCCGGGTTCGAGCCAAGGTCTAGGTAGGGTGACGACCGAGTCACTGCGGGACAATTCTACGTCGGGAGCCGGCAGTGAGGTAGAAATGCAGGGTCCTGAAGAGGTTGGTCTACGTGAGCTGCTAGGAAATATGATGGCAGTAATAAAAAATCTATCACAGGGCTTGCAAAGTCAAATGCAGCAGATAGGGAACGAAATAGGGGAAAAGGTAAATGCAGTGGATGAGCGATTTCGCACTTTCGAGGCCCGGGTGGCACGTCAGTTCGCGGAGCACGCCACAGAGTTAGAGGCGAAAATCGATAGTCGTTTGGCGGAGGTTAAGTCGCACTGGCAGATGGAAACTGACAGGCAGAACGAGGCTAATATGCAGGCCAGAGGAGCAATTTGCGAGAGGATAAAAGCAGTCGCGGAGTTGTAACTCATGTTCAGATTGTGAGGTCCGATGTTCAGGTCATACAGACGCGCGTCGAAGACATCTCTAGCAACGTGAGTTGTATTGAAAATACCATGCTCTCGTTACAACGAAAGATAGGTGACGTAGAGACAGAGCACAATAACTTGGCGCGAAATATCGCACAAGGCACGTCTATCGGAGGAACACTAACAGTTACGCCGCCTAATGTGAGCCGATTAGTCCCTGTTTTTACTGGACAGCTAGATAGTGCGAGGCCGGTCCGCTTTATCAAACGCATGGACAAATATGTGAGGAATTTACCATGTAGTGAGATTCTGCGAGTGGAGTTATTTCTCAGTCGGTTGGCAGGGCCTGCGGACAACTGGGCGCAGTGTGTGTTGGGAAGTTGGGAAACTTACGACGAATGTAGGGCAGCATTCATGCATCGCTTCTGGTCTCTGACTGTCCAGGATAAATTACTAAACCACATTTATCAGGGTCCAGGATAGCGAAGTGACTATGTCCGATTATCTAAGGGAGATAATCGACGAGAATCGATACCTGGACCAATCGCTCTCTCCGACACGTCTAGTCTACCATTTGGCGAAGCATCTGCCACGGTATGTCAGAGAGGCGATAATTACCGCCGAGGTAGAGGACACCGACGCACTAATTAAGCTGGTAGAGCGGTTTGAGATGCAGGCGGACCGAACTCAGCTGGACGGGTTTCAAGGCCAAGCGGGGGTAGAGAGACGTCACTGGAAGCGAGAAAGCCAGGAACGCGGAAAAAGCAGGCATAGAGGATGGAAGGAGAGAAGGGATAGACGAGAGGATGACCGAGGAAATGGGTCTGCGTGCGGGCAGCTCCCATTGACGCGCACAGCGGGAGTGAGACAAACTAAAGTATTGAAGGACCCGGTAGGAACAGAGACGCATGCTAGAAGCAATGGGATCGTTGACTGGGGGCTCGAGAATCAAGTATACACAGTGGCAGAGGTAAACGAGCAGTTTGCTCAGTCGGGAAACGGACAGAGCCCAGCTGCGGGAGTCCCGCGCAGTTAAGGGCTCGGAAGGAAGGGGCGGAGTACCAGGCATACCGATGCGAAATACACACGCCACTAGACGAAGCAAGTAAACGAAGCCTTATGGGATTCGCCCAATCCGACTGGTGGAGTAGGCACAGAAAAATCACCTGTTGTGAGCGTGACTATTTGCAGGCGCAAGTTTAAGACCATTATTGACACTGGGAGCGAGGTTTCTTTGATGCGAGAGTCTGTGTTGCGGCAGATGCAGGGCGAAGGGGGAAGCAAAGAGATTGTGATGTTACTTGTCTCAGGCATCGCAATAGTAGGCATAAATGGTAACAAAATGAAAGCCATTAGCCAGCAGGTCGTAGTCGATGTCGGCATAGGCAAGGTAAAGACTCCCCTAAATTTTCTCGTTGCGAGACACGTGAAACCAGAGGTGCTGATTGGCATGGACACCCTCTTGCGGGTAGAGGCGCGAATTAATTGCAGGAAGAAGATGTTAGGTTTCTCTGTAAATGGGCAAGAATATGAGGTGCCGACAGGCGGTAACCCGGTGTGCCCACATGAGAATAAACAAGCAGTACTGCGTGTTTCTGCGATCGAAGCGCCGCCAGAGCACATAGAGGCGACGGCACTGGGCACCGCACAATCAGGGTCAAAAGCGTACCCCTACCGAAAATTTCCGCTAGATAAATCACAGCGGGACGAGCTGGAAACGATCTTATCGTCACATGCAGGCGTGTTTTCGACGGAGCCCGGGAAAATAAAATCATTCGTCAGCCAGTTTAAGGTGAAGGCCCACAAGCCATATGCTGCGCACGTATACCCTGTGCCACATAAACTGAGGCCGGCAGTAGAACAGGAGCTTGCTCGGCTGTTAGATAGGGGCATTATTGAGCGGAGCACATCCCAGTACCTTAATCCGCTTGTAGTGGTGCCAAAGAAACAGGGCTGTATGCGAATCTGCTTAGATGCAAGACTAATCAACATACTGATTGTGCCTGAGCGAGAAACGCTGCAGCTGGTAGAGGAACTGTTGCAACGGTTTAAGGGGTGTCTATGTTTTTCGCGCATTGACCTAGTGTCCTCGTATCTGCAGGTACCACTACACGAAGACTCCCGGCGATACACTGTGTTTCAGTTCGGAGGGCGCGTGTATCAGTTCACAAGGTTGCCATACGGCATTAACCTAAGCGTGTCACTTTATTAGGGCAATCGAGTCAGTGTTGGGGCCGGAGGTACTACAGTATGTCACTATTTATGTCGACGACATTGTAATTGCAGCGGAGTCGTGGAGCCAGCACGCTGAGCGGCTAGGCAGGGTCCTGAAGAAATTAGAGGACGGCGGTGTCACGGTCCACAGAGAGAAGTCCGCAATTGCGCAACAGTAGATCATTTTCCTGGGACACGTAATAGATGCCGACGGTATTCGTATTGACCCGGACCGGGTGAGAGCAATAACTGAATTGCCGGTTCCTAAGAATCGGAAACATCTGCAAAAATGCATGGGGGTGCTTAATTATAACCGTAGGTTTGTAGAGAAGTACGCAGCGACAGTCGCGCCATTGCAAGGTCTCCTGAAGAAAGACGCGCCGTGATGTTGGGGGCGTGAGGAACAAGAGGCGTGGGAAGCGATAAGGCGACAACTGCGCGAGACTCCTTTGTTGCACTACCCGGATTGGGAAAGAGAATTTTATCTATCGTGTGATTCATCAGGCACTGCACTAGGGGCGATGCTGTATCAGGTCAACGACGCGGGTGAATTGTGTCCGGTGGCATTCACCAGTAGGAGCCTTAAACGCGCAGAGTTGAATTATACGATCACCGAGAAAGAGCTACTGGCCCTAGTGTATGCGTGTTCGAAGTTTAGGTACTTCATTCATGGCCGTAAGGTGATTGTGTACACTGATCATAAGGCGTTGATATATCTGGGTCACTACAGAATGTTACATGGCAGGATCACACGGTGGGTTCTGGCCCTTCAGGGTTACGACCTAGATATCCAGTATGCACCCTCGAGATGGCAGGTACTCGCGGACACGCTGTCACGCAATCCGCCAGGGGGAGATGGCAACGTTGCGAGGAACACGGAATTTCAGGTGTTGATAGTCAGGCCCCTTAATAGGCAGGAGATGCGCAAGTGGAGAGAGGGACTGTGCATGGGGCAGGAGACAGACCCTGAGATAAGAGAGACGCGCGAGAAATTGCAGAACCTGCCGCCCGAACACTCTCTGCATCAGATGTACCAGGACACAAGCGGGCTTTTGTTCCGGACAGCGAAGTCCGGAGAGTGGAAACTGTGCGTCCCAGCTGTCGCCGAGGAGGAATTGATATCCGAATACCATGAGAGCATCGAGCATTTTGGCGCGTCCAAAACGCTGGCTGCAGTAAAGGTACACTGTGTGTTTGAGGCAATGAGGCGCAAGGTGAGGCGCGTCGTCAGTAGATGTGACGTCTGTCAGCGCACGAAGTCGAACCCGAAGCCTCTCAGGGGCGAGGCTGGAGCAGCACTGCGGACTGGAAATTAGAGTTGATCTCCTTAGACCTTCATGGACCACTGGTGGCATCGCGCAGCGGATATCGATATGTCTTAGTGATCCTAGATGTTTTTTACTAAGTACGTGTGGATGTTTCCCCTTAGGAAGGCGACTGCCCGGGCAATAGTGACCCAAGTGGGAAAGTACTGCCGCGAAATTGGGACACCTGAAAAGGTGTTGTCCGACAATGCGACGGTGTTCACCTGTGAGACGTGGTGCAAGGCTATGCTGCAAAGAGGGATTGAAATAAAAAAGGCGTCATTATATAGGCCTACGGGGAACCCTGTGGAGTGGGTAAAACGTGAATCAAACCGCCTTTTGCGACTGTTGGCAAGGAAGAGGCACGCCTCGTGGGCGACCCACTTAAAGGGATAGAGGTCTTTGATAAAATAAAGAAAATAAAGCTAACCTAGTTTATTTATAACTGTATACACAAAAAAAATCTATATCTATAAAGATTTACCACAATAAATGTCAAACAGAACAAATAACTACTATTTACATAAAGGAAAAAAAAAACATATACATAAGTTCTCTGTATATGGAAAGGTTACTAGTCACTCACAATGGTGGACCCAATGAAATAATACAGAAGAATCTTTCTGGCCTAGAAACACTTTTTTCATTCTACTTGCTGCAGTCCCACTCGCTGGACACCCTCGAACAGTCGTCGCAATCCAATATTTGTCACTATCTCTTGAGATCACACTAGGCACATGCCAGCAAAACTCTCTCGCTCCTGCTGCAGCTCCCCTTTATATACCCACCCCTCCTTCTTCTCGAATTATCTCGGCGGGTCTCTGTTCTCCAACCTCCTGGAAAGGCGTCGCTTCAAAGTCAAGCACCACCCCGAGAGATAAAGAAGGAACAGGGACATTCCATATCACGATATTTCCCTTGGTTACCCAATACTGGGTGCAGGTGGTTATCATGGAGTAATACAATCATCCGAGGAGGTCTTTTAGCGCTGCCACCACTGTATTGTATTTCGCCGCCCTGCCCGACAGCCATGGCGCTGAGGAGTAGGTGGGAAGGGGGTGTCCTAGCTCCGCCACCACAGTATCGTACTACACCGCCCAGCTAGACAGTCGCAGCTCGCAACAATATATTAATTTCAGCAAATATTGTAAAAATGTTACATTATTTCAGAATAATTATGGCATTCTAGTTTCTTTTAGCAACAAAAGGGAAATCAAAGTTATTCCATACTGAATTAACTTAAAATAACTTAACTTTTTTCATTAGAATGCGAAAATATGCCGAAGGCAAGTTTTAAAAGACAAGAAACTGGTAAAAATGTGCAGCTTATTATATTTTTTCAGAGTAAATATGGTAGGTACAAAATTAAATTATCACTTGTGATGACTAAAATATATTTTCTAGCAAATAATATTTTCAACCGTTAGTATAAGTTCAAAGATGAGGTTCACCTTGTGTTTTGATAAACAAGATGTAAACTTTAAAACATGGTAAATGAAACTGAAGGGCGTTCTGTTTAAATTTAAAGATCTATTTTACTGATTTGTGAGCATATGTCTGGAAGTATGTAATAAATTAACCATGGAAGACATAGTTAACAATTTATTGTAATGTAAACAAATATTTTTTTATTACAGTTAGTGATAAAGAAGCCGCAGCAATTGACATCAGTGTGACGCCTGTGTCTGCAGGCCAAATATCCACAGTCACGGTATGCAGCATAAATTACTAGCTAGTGCAATACCTGAACAAGCACAAGTATCTAATTAATCCACACCATGCCGTAAATAACACTGACACATCAACAATTATTCTGTAACATGTTCATGCATCACATGAGGAAAAATAGTTTATTCACTATTACAACCCCTTATTACTTTGAAAGAGGTGTAACACAATAATTGCAGTGATGTGAATACACACAGAGATTATGATGAAATACATTACAGATGCATCAGTCTTGCTAAAAAAAATTTCCACCTCATTGCAAATGCTGTACCCGCATGGGAAATTTTGATGTACTGTTAAGTACTGTATGTAACTAGAGTCTACATTTGAAATACAGATTGGCCAGTTTTCACCATCAACACACATCATGTATTATATAGCAAATCACATACATCCGTATCAACAGCATACACTTACCATTTACTGTAGGCCAAGTTATAAACTTTATACTTCAGAAGTCCTATGTAGTTAACAAGAGCATAAAGAGATCAAACAATATTAGTTTGAATTTTTATCATTAATGCAATAATAATAAAAAAAACTACTTTGCCAATAAAAATCCTTTAGAATATGAACAAAAAATATTTTTACAGCAGTAGAACATACTTACTCAGGAAATAGTTAACAATTATGAAAGCTATCCTACGTAAGATCAACTTAATACAATTTTCTCACTCATAAATGACTAAAAATTTACATAAATTATTACTTGAAAAATATTTTTCCTGTTTTTACATGCATTTTATGTACAAAACATTTCAATTTGATTATCGGGGCATTTCAAAACAAGGGACAAACTTTTTATCTCCAAGTCATATACCCAATTGGTACAATTCCATCCACTGCACATTGACCAACATACCCTGAGGCTGTACGAAACATGGCCATCATTATCTTTCATAAACAATAGTTTTATTGGTTCTGTGCCACTGTTCCATGGAGTAACCATGAGGACAAAAGTCCCACAAAACAAATGCCTCAAACATTGTTTTCTGCCGCAGGGGAGGGGACGGTTGGGGCAGAGCATATACTCGGCTCTCTCAGTAGCGGCTCGAAGAATTTGACATCTGAGCACGCAACGTGCTGGCCGCAGCATTGGTGGCTGCACTCTGGACATGCTCATTGCGCAGGAACTCTGAGGTGAACTCCTGCTGTGCCTTGGCAAAACTTGCGCCCGTGCTGCGGTAGATGCGATGGATCTGAAACATTTGAAATTAGTCAGTCTACACCTACATGCAAGCAGCAGTGTCAATTTTCTCTTTCCTCTCCTGCTCTACAGTTGGCGATACTTACTGAGAGAGCAATATGCTTAAAATTCAAAGAACCAAGACAGTACAATAAAATTACACTATAACGACAGCTTGTAATAGTGAGAGAAATAATTGCCAGCGGCAAGCACAATTTGTTTTTGTGTAATGAAACTTCACACCACAAATATTTTTGTCTTAAAAAATAAACACTCCAATTTTAATGAAAATTAAGAAATTATCTAAAAATACTTATTTGTATTGAAACATTACAAATTAGAAACACTGTTCACATTACCTAAATATTAATGATTAGTGAAGTATATTCATGTGTGGGATTATCAGTAAATTTTAGAGATTGCAGTCTGTATGCATCTATGTTTTTACGTTAGGAGTGGGGCACAGAGTAGTTTAATCTAGTGTCGATGTTATGTGTGTAGGTTCAACGTACACACTATACTTTTGTATTAATGTTTCATAAGAGTGTTGCTATCACTTTTGAACTGCTTTAGACCAGAACTGTGCATATCCTGTCATTAAAATAATTAATAAAATAGAGAATAAGGGGGTTGTTAAGATAACTGGCTATCAAAAGGATTCCCTCACTGAAATTTGTGTGTACTTGCAGATAAGAGTAAATTGAAACCATTTGTAATTTTTTGACAAAAAACAAACTCCACTCCCCCAAAAAAAAGTTTCTAAAGTAATTGTTTACAGATGCCAAGAAAAAGTGTGAATACTTGTGATCTAATTTTGGAAAGGATCAAGGTGGTATTTAGTTAAGTGATTTAGCGCATCCAACTTCACAGCCAAACGTCCACACACCCACAGCTAGCTCAGCGTATCATCAAACATAAAAGCAGCGTGGGTTCTGGCAACATAGCGAGGAATTAAAGATGGTGGAACCCTAAAAAATTTATGGTTTATTAATTGATGTTGCAACATTTCAGACTTATTGCATCAACTTCGATTCTGACTTCCAGGGGCACCCTTAGAGCGAACCACTAAGAAATTTTTCACATGCTCAAATTTGACTAATGGTGATAAATTATAACTTCCCATCTTGTGAACAACAAAGCTACAGTGGCGGCCTACATTTCAGCACCAAATTAGTACTCCTCGACTGCACAAAACAATATGCGTTCGTCTCTGGCTACATCACATTAACGAATCTCCACTACTTTACGGGCAGACTACCTTCGCAGAGGTGTCAATCATTTACCAAAGTTTTCAGTAGTAATTTTAAAAAAATGTAGTTTTCCGTAGTGAATGTGTTCTTAAGCCTGTGCTACAATGGCTGTAAATTAGTAGCATAGAAATAACAGTAAACACACTGTAAGAAATTAACAACTTTTTATCCCTTTTACTGCATCTGGGCATCAGTACAGTGTATTGTTACATGCATCGCTCAAAAGTGTGTGTTGAATTTCACGGTTATTTCTTACGCGATTGTAGCACGGCCTAAACATGTGTATACTCAATAACATTACCTGTTCGTTGGTAACTTCTGCATTTGTTGTTGGATCTATAGCATTACTTTTATATATATATATATATATATATATATATATATATATATATATATATATATATATATATATATATATATATATATATATATATATATATATATATATATATATATATATATATATATACACACACATATATATTAGCAGTCCCCGGTGGCTTTGCTCGCGAGTATTATTCGTAACTGATAATATTTACTTTAATTGAAAAACCTCTTTGTACACACGATTGGTACGGTACTTCAGTCATCAAGTGTTATAATGTCCAAGCGGCTAGTTGAACTTTTCTGCAGCAGGATAAGTAGCTATAGCTGTCCACGCGAAAAGCAGTCTTAAGTTTGTCCCTGCCACTAACAGCGCCTTCGCCTGGGTTTTATTTATAGCCCTGCCTATTTGACGATGTGGGGTAATTACAGACACCTAAGGTAAGAGGTTAATTGAATGAGAAACATCTGTTTACCCTGTGCACAACCATTGGGGACGATGCCCTCAATTATATATTTTCAAAATATTCACTTTAACTATATTGCCATTACAAAGTTTCAGAGGGTAAAGGTTTCGCGGAAACGTATTTGGTGCCCCAAACCTGAGATTAATGAGATGATATATCATCATTTTACTGCCAAAAGTGGCAAAGTCAAAATGAGATAAAATTATAAAAATGCTAGGAATAAGTATATGTTGTTCACGAACAATTGCCCAAGTTTAAAGTATATTCGTCGTTTCGTACTGTTGTGTCACAGTATAGTAACATACCAAATTTTTGTTAATATCTACAATTTAATACTGTTTTTAAACAAAATAGCATTTATGACTTAATCACTTTTGGCAGTATACCGACGATATGTCAGCTGATATTGTAGAGGAACCTAAGTGGAAAGCGAACTGCAATTTTACCCCTTTTAAAGACTACATACAAATTGCACTAATTCAATCTGCCTTGTAGTTTTTGTGTGTCAGAATTGAACGTTCGCACACAGCTTTTAACGGAATTCAAGCCCAGAACCTCCCGGAATTTAGACCTGAGTAACAGACAACTGCGTCACGTAACGTCGAAATAATTCTGAAAATAAAATTTATTAAAAAAAAATTAATAAAATATGTGTCCTGGGCTCATAGAGGTTGTACAACACCACGTCTCGATAGGTTACTGTAGAGTGAAACTCCTGTATAGGTTGATTCTCGCTGCTCGTTCCTGCTTTTCGGACAGTCTGCCTTGAAAATTGACCAACAAAGTTTTATTCATCACGTTTCTTATAAAGAAAATAAATTATACATATTTTTAAAAAATATTTACATAAGCATCACTCTGACGCGAACGCCACCTCAATATCGCTACTGGTTAGATAGATATAGTGGGTTGATGGAAAACAAATTTTGTGCTTTTTCACCCTTTTGAATGTCGAATTTTGAAATATTTTTAATTTACATCTTACACATTTGTATAAGTATCCAACTGAAGTATAAATCACACATTAGCCCGTTCAGTCGAATCAAAATCGATCATTCACTAAAAAAAACACATGTCACCCCTGCACAGTATTGAGAAACCGAATTTCGAAAAATCTGAATACCGTTTTGTGATCATTTCTGTAATCATCATTCTGAAGCAAAAATTAATTGTATATCTCGATGGGTTCGATAGATATAGAGGATTTATCTAAAACACGTTCAAGGTCTTTTCGCCACTTAAGAGAGTAAATTTCGAAAAACCTTTGAATCACGTTTTAGAATACTTTATTGGTATCTCGTGGACGTAAAAAACACAACATTAGCCTGCTGGGTTCAAGATATATCAACGATTAATTGAAAATGCTTTTCACCACTTTTCATCCCTTTTCACGTCCTTAGGTGGCGAATTTCGAAAATTCCTGAAATTACTTTTTAGGTATTTGAGTAAGCATCAATCCTAAACAAAAATCATGTCGCTACATAAAAAACTATGGGATCGATATATATTGAATGTGAGTCGAAAACTCATATTACCCCTTTTTTAACCAGTTTAGGGCTGAATTCAGAAAATATATTTTAAATGGTATTTTGGATATTTACAAAAGCACCAATTTAAAGCAAAGAGCACTTCGATATCTCGATTGATTCGATAGATATGGAAGGATAATCGAAAACACATTTCACGTATTTTCACCCCTTTAAATAAAGAATTTCGAAACATCTTAGAGTCGTGTCATAGACATTTGTAAAATTAACCAATTAAAGTTAAAATCACGACAATAGCCAATTGTGTTTCAAAGATATAGACGATTCATTAAAAACACATTTTGCCCCTTTTTACTGCCTGGGGGTTGAATTTCAAAAAAACCTAAAACTACTTTTTGGGTATTTATGTAGGCAATATTTTGTAGTGAATATCAACTCTCTATCCCGAAGGGTTTGATAGATATCGATAGTTGATTCGAAACACATTTAAGGTCTTTTCAGCCCCTTAAATGTTGAACTTCGAAAAATCCTTAAATTGGCTAATATGAATTTTTACGAGTGTCCTATTAAAGTAAAAATCACGATGATTGGCCGTCGGGTTCGAGCTCTATCGACGTTTCTTCGGAAACACATTTCACCCCTTTTCACCCCCTTAGAGATTGAATTTCGAAAAATCCCTCCTTAGTGCTCGCCTACGACCTGAAGGGAACCCCCACAAAAATTTCACGATTCTAGGTCCAATGGTTTCGGCTGCTGTTTGATATGTCAGTCAGTCAATCAGTCGGCTTTAATTTTTATATATAGAGATATATATTTATTAATTTATTTTCCTCGGAATTTCTAACATTAAGGGGCTCAATTTTTTTTACCATATATATGACATATACATTTTACCACTGTATCTACACTGAAGTCACATTTACACAAGGAGCATCCAAATACTGTCAGAGTAGAATAACAGCAGTAGTAGGGGAGAGAGGGGTAAGAAGATACACATGGGGTAGTAAGAAACACAACAAATTCATACTCTCAAATGTTTTAAGTCTGGAGCCCTGATTATTTTTTCTGGCAAACCTTAAATCTGAGGGACTGCATTGAAATTACAACTCACCTCATTTGTAAAAAAATATCAGGTTTTACTTTAGTTTGAGACTACAATTTGTTATCTTACTACCCCTTAGGGGGTAGTAAGAAGCATACCCTGTACTTTCCCATATACGTGCTTGAAGCTCATATGGGACAATAAGATACAACAGGGAGGTGTCTCTTATAACCCCAATTTTTTTTAGAATTTTTGGTCAACAATTAATTTTTCTACAGCATGAAGAAAAATGGAGTTGACATAAATAGGCAGTAAAGTTGCAGTGAGTGTAAACTTCTACACAAAAATAACATTATGTATTCATGTATACACACTGAGACAATAGTACTATGGAAAATACATAAAGCAGACCTAGGCCTAAGTAGAATATTTTAGACTAAAAATCAACAACATTATTAGGTTCACTAAAACAATTGCACTCACAAAAATTGGCCTAGCCTATTGCCAAGTATTAAACTGCTCTATGTTCCATTTTCATAGAACTGTGGAGACTACATGACTGAGACAATAGTACTAGGGCTATGGAAAATACATAAAGCAGACCTAAGTAGAATATTTTAGACTAAAAATCAACAATGGTATGAGGTTACACTATAACAATTGCACTCACAAAAATTGGCCTAGCCTATTTGCAAGTATTAAACTGCTCTATGTTCCTTTTTCAATGAACTGTACAGACTTTTAATTTTGATAATATCTGCCCTTCTTAGAGAAAATGGTTCATTGCCAATCAATTTCACAGGACCATAAAATATAAAGTCTTTATTAACTTCCTGTATATCATCATGTGGTGGCCAGTAGGACATGTCCAGATTTTCTTTGAGGAACTTAACGGTACAGATGTCTCCATTCACTGAAAGTATGCAGCCAAGGTACCAAGTGATGTCATAGAAAACTGCAAAGTACTCCTCAGTTTGCACACGGACTCTTGTTTGTTCTGCAGACTCTACTTCACAAGGTTCATCAGCACAATCACTATAAACAGAGTCAAAACCTTGAAAACTAGGCCGAAGATCTGTTTTATCTTCTGATGATGTAGGGTTACTTTCCGCTTCACACACAGTTAGTTTCTTAGCTAGGCTTACTCGAATCTATGCACATTTTTGCTGTTGCTTTTCTTTTGGGTTTTAGCCTTTTTTGTTTCTTCCTCTTCTTTTAGGCGCTTCGGCACAATCTGCGATGATAGAATTTCCGCGGCTCCTTGAGATACTTTCTTCCATTTCCCAAGCTCAGTTAAGCTTTTAGCAACTTCCAATATGGTCTGAGAAAGTTTTTTTCTGATGAACATTTCAAAACTGTATTTGCGTGTGGTGGGCTTACCCCCAATTTTCTTAGTGTCTTCTTCCACCTCTGTTTGTTCAATAGGTCTACTATCTAAGATAGCCTTTTTCGCATCTGTGAGGCGATGGCTAGGACCAGGTAGGTCTATTTCTTCACTGCTTTTATAAGCTGTGCTGGGGCAAGGCGTAGGCTGTTGGACGTGTTAGTGATTCTGTGAGCTCAGGTGAAGGTCTTGATCTTGAGCGAATAGGCAGATCAGGTGAAAATCTCTCCAACTTTATCGGATCATAGGCTGTTTCTGGGAACCCATGAAAGTTTACCGGAAACAGTCCAGTTGATTCAAACCCCGACCGTAGGTTCCGGGACTTGAATGATTCTTCCCACAACGTTGCAAGCAGCTCGAAAAACTGTGCTTTTGTCAGGTGTTTACCTGGGAACTTCCTGTTGTGTTCTAGAAGAGCTGATTCCAGTCTGTTTTCATGGTTTTGAAGACTGTCTTATCGAGAGGTTGCATGAAGTGACTCACATTTGGTAGGAACTTAACAAGGACCACATCACTTTCTTTTGCTATTTTGACAAGGGTGTAACTTATATGGAAGTTGACTCCATCAAAGAACAGAACAACTTTCTTGTTTCGTTGTTCTTTAGGAGGAATGGCTGGTAAAAACAACTGAGAAAACCACTTAATGAATACATTTCCATCCATCCAACCATTATCTTGTACAGTATTGCAAGTTCCTGGATATTCATTTTTTGCCACCCATGTTGACAACATTTGTTTCCCTTTGAAGATTATAAAGGGTGGAAGATTTCTGCCATCAGCTGCCCCACAGGCAAGCACTGTTGTATTTGTTTTTCCTATGCCAGCTATGTTTCTTGATATTCTTCGTATACCTTTTTCAGCGACAATCTTCATATCCTTTGGATCAAAGCACATAATTACCTATTACTCTTTTAATTTCAATAGTACTGGGAGACTGCACCATAACCTCTTACAACTCAAACACCATTGCTACTTCACAAATTCACAGAACATATACCACGACGAGGCACCCTTTCAACAATCATAAAACAATCTACCTGCCTATTTGCACCACAACGAGGCCACAACCACAATAAAACCATATAACTGCCTATTTGCACCACGACGAGGCTAAATTCTACAATCATCATCATATTCCTCAATACCAAACACAGGGCCAACCTTATTTGCTCCACGATGAAGGTTCCTGAATCAACATAACATAACCTCACAACATCGATGCTTCTTACTCAACACATGATTCATACCTCCATTCACAAACCTTCTCCCGCTACAACCACTTCCTCCTTCCACTACTCCTTTGCAGCACTCCTCTTTACATTTTACTAATTTAATAAAACTCAAAAATATATTAACCAGTTACTAACCTGAACTTCAAAACATTAATTCCCCTGGCCTCTTCCCGTTACCATAATTATCTATAATGCCCTATAATCACCAAATTTTAACTCTGAAACTTAACCCACAACATTTGTTTACACTGCTGCTACACCTCAAGTACATTTTCAAACATAATTTCTTAAATAATTATTATTATTATTTTCTCCACTGCTTTATTAACTTCTGCTTAGTTAAACTCTCCTTACACATATTACATCCATTTCAAAATTTGTTTACCGTAGCTTTAATTACTTCTTAAAGCTCAGCAACAATCAATAACTAGCCTCAGGGTTGATCAACATTATCAAATGTTGTACTAATACAATTGTACTAATAAAATTTGTCTCACGGACTCATCTATGTTGTACTTCATTTTACTAAAATTCCCTTCTTCACCCACAATGCTCATCAAATAATAAATGGCGTAGAACAGAGACCACAAAACAATATAAGAACCTCTTCGCCATATACCTCCACTATCAAACACTTTACATTACTAGTCATTATAGCATAACTACTCTTCATTACTTATATAAGGTTTAAGTAAATATTGATTATAGGTGCCTTTGATTCCTCCCTCAGCTGTCAAATGTCCTAACTCCCACACATTTACCCCTACAGCTCTCAAGATAACAAATGACCCCTCATACAACAGAAATAACTTTTTTGTATCCTTTGATAGGTAATCACTTTTCTCGCATACTTTTAGTAGCACCTTGTCACCCACACTAAAGTTGCTGAAAGTACTGCCTTGATGCTCTCCCCTCCTAATTGTAGCATGTTTGAGTTTGAGCCTCACCTCTTCAATTTTGTCGTCGAGGGAGATGTCTCTATCAGCTGGAAATCTAATTTTGCTGGCAATGTTATCCCTCTGTATACTGCCCGTGGTCAATTCCTTTGGTGAAAATCCAGTGCTGGAGTGCACGTGCACATTGAGAAATTCATTTATTAATGGTATGGCTTCTAACCATTTACTGTGTCGTGTATGGCAGTATTTCTCAGCAGCCTGCCTATCTCTTTCATTACCCTTTCACTATAGGGTTTCCCCGTGAATGTCTAATTGATGAATAAACAACATTGATGCTTAACCAAGCTAACTCCCATTTCCATACACCTGCAGTGAACTGGGTACCATGATCACTTAGGACTCTACTGAGGGTGCCAAACCTAGGAAAATAGTCGTTTACTAGCTTGTTCACACAAGATGCTGCCGTTGCTTTCTTTATTGGATAACACCACACAAATTTTGAAAAAAACATTTAAAACTACAAAAATATATTTGACTCCCCATTTTGATTTGGGCAAGGGCCCATACAAATCTACTGCTAACAAATCTTTTGGACCTGTAGGGATGATAGCCTCCCATGGACCTTCCCAGTTTCTGTTCGGAAATTTCGCCTTCCGACAAATATCACAACTGCTTAGCACCTGCCTAACACTTCTCTCCATCCCTGACCAATAATAACTGTTGTGTAGCAACCAGAAATTTTTCTTGGCACCAAAATGCCCAGTTGACTTGTGTACATGTACAATTAATGGTTTCACCCAATCTCTAGGAACACAGATCTTCCATCTCCCCCCATCTAGGTTTTCTCTCCGGTATAATATACCTCCACCTAAACAATACCATGATAACAGCTTCCGTACCTGAGGATTATTCACATCCCTACCCTGATTTTATAACACTGCAGTTACCTGCTTCCAAACATCGTCATCCCTCTGTTTGTCTACTATACCCCTGAATTTCTGCACTAAATCTCTGTCCTCCTCAATTTGAATTTTTGCCATAACTGGTCCAATCCTAGGCATCTCCTCCAGAATCAATTCACCTTCTTCTAACATTGTTCTACTTAATAAGTCAGCATCCTTATTTTCTTTCCCTGTTACATAAAAAATATCAATGTTAAATTCCCGTAATGCTACGCACCACCTTGTTAACCTGCTCCCTAATAATTTACATGATTGTAGAAATGTTAGAGAATGATGGTCAGACAATACTATTATTTTGCTACCCAGCACTAAAATTCTTAATTTGTTAAAGCTCCACATGACAGCCAGACATTCCCTTTCTGTTACTGAATAAGCCCTCTCTGCTGAATTTAGTGTTCGACTAAGCATGGTAATTAACTTTTCCTCTCCCTTATCATCCTTCTGAAACAGCTTGGCTCCTAACCCATAGCCTGAAGCATCCTTGCTAAGGTAAAACTCCCTACTAAAATCAGGGTGGTGTACAACACACTCCTCAAAAAACAATTTTTTTGATTTCTCAAAACTGGTCTAACAACCAAATGCTATCCTTTTTTAACAAATCCAATAGAGGTGCAACTACTACATCAGAAAACTTTTCTGCAAATCTCCTATAAAAGTTACATAACCCCAAAAATCTTCTAAGTTGTTTAACATTCCTTGGAACAGGAAAATTTCTAATTAGACTAATCTGGTCTGGTTCGGGCAAAATGCCATCCGCACTGAGTTTAAACCCCAAAAATTCGACTTCTTGTCTTAAAAACACTGACTTAGTTAACTTTAAAGTTACATTTACCGTTCTAAGCCTGGCTAATAACCGAGATAGAATTTCCAAATGTTCGTCAAAAGTTTCACTAGCAATTAAAACATCATCTACATACGTGTGTACTCTGGCCTCTAGTTCTGGCCCCAAAGAAGCATCTACCACTCTATAAAACTCCCCTACATTGTTAGGCAACCCAAATCGCAAAACTTTAAATTGGTATGACCTACCGCGATAAATAAAAGCTGCATATTTCCTATCATCTGTATGTAGAGGTACTTGCCAATAGCCCTTAACCAAGTCTGTAGTACTAATATATTTTGAACCGTAGAAGGCAGTAAACAAAGAATCAGGCTCAACTGGAGACTGCCTGTCTGGAACTATTCTGTCCTTTAATGCTCTTGTGTCTAGACATAACCTTACACTGCCATCCTTTTTTTAGCACATACTAATGGATTTACAAAAGGACTGTTACATCTCTCAATAATTCCTCGATTTTCCATCTCGCTGATCTGCTTCTCAACTTCATCTCTGCATGCCCATGGGACGGGGTAAGTTTAAATGGTGTGTCATCTAAAATTGATTTTCTCGCAACATATTCTGTGGTTAAGCCTGTTTCATTTGAGAACCCGTCCTGATATTGTGTAAGCAACTCACCTAACCTATTTCTTTCCTCGTTGCTGCCTAACTCACACTCCTCGAGTAACCTGTTCAGTTCCTGCTCCCAGGTACTGGTCTCATTGTGGTTCATTTTTAACAAATCTTCACCTACTGCCCCATTTAATACATATTTTTCATACTCTGTTTCCCATTCATCTATCAGTTGCACTTGTAAATTACCAGCTGTCCTGTTGCACCCGGTTCCATTACATAACATACTATAACCGTCGTCCTGAATCTGAATGACTCTCTTAACCAAATCAACAATTACATTGTGACTAACCAAGAATCAATTCCAATAATTACTTCTTTTGTCAACTGAGGTATAACTAGACAATTAGCTTTATACTCCTGTTCCCCTACTTGAAAACTTAAAAATATTTGTTTGTTTACCTTTTTACTTTTCCCCTTGGTTGTTCCAATTACGGTTAATTGTGGTACTGGTAAAGTTGGATAACTGAATCCACACTCGTTTAAACTGTGTAAAAACTGTTCTGAAATACCTGACACTTCAGACCCTGAGTCGAACAACACTGCTACTTCCTGATCCCCTACTTTGCATGATAACTCTGGTACTAAAGTTTTCCTAACATTCTGTTCCTCTTCCCCTAGCAAAAATTCTTTATCGTCAGTGAATATAGCAGCAGCCATGTGAACTGGCTCCACTTGAACCCCCTGCTCCCTGTCACATGTCACCTCAGCCTGGCTGCTCTTGCTAGGTGACTCTTCTAGTTTCCCTGATTACCTCTGCCTGTGTTATATCTATTGTTTCCTCTCTGTTCTCTTGGCACCTCATTCCTTCTTGGTTCATAATTCTGTCTACCCCCCACCTGACCAACATCTCTTGCTCCACGCACTTCCCCATATGCCGTTCTGCCATCAAACCTATCATTTCTCACAGTTCCTCGTCACCTAAAGTACCCTCCTGCTCCTTGTGGTCTGTACCTGTTTTCATAGAATTGTCTGTTAAACTGTGGTCCCGGGTAGTGATTGTACCACTGTCTGTTTCCTTCCCCTTGCCTGTTACTTCCTCCCTGTCTTATGGTGTACCTACTGCCAGTTCCTTGGTTGTTATTATTCAACCCATTCTGTAACATTCTCCCCCTATCATCCAGTGCACCTACTTCTCTGCTTTGTTCAAATCACATTACTGGTCTCCTATTAATGTTAGGTTGGTTAACGTTCCTCCCACTCTGGTTTCCCTGGCTAATTTTCAGGTTATGTATTGTAACATAACTTTGCTCTGTCCACTTTTACTCTCTGTAATATCTCCAAATAAAAACTTTAACTTGGGCAGATATAGCTTACCAATAATTTTACTAGTGTATAAGCCCTGGGTTGTACGACTTGGTAAAATAAAATTAATTGAAACAATTATGATAAACTGAGAGAAAACAAGTGGTGTGAAAAGAAACAAATTTATTACATATAACCTTAAAATAATATTAGTAGGGCTCATAAAGAAACATGAATTGGATTATCAATAAGATTCCGTAAGCATTATGTAAAAAAAAAAAAAAAAAACAATCAGTGACGGTGCAAAATTGAGAGACTATAACTTAAGATATGGAAACAAATTTTAGTACTAATTAAATATTTGCTTTCCTAGACTCTTACTAGATTGTGAATTTGTATTAGAATAAAATTGAAAATTAAATGTTGGATGTTAGTTCAGTGTGATGAGTTAAAGAAAAATAAAAATTTAATTATTTCCTCCACAACATTAGCTAAAATGGTAGGGTAACGTTTCTTTCAAACTTCTTTGCTTTGTGGCAATATAATTTAGATTAATTCTTCTGTTCGTTTTAAGAAATACTGCAAAAATTGTGAGGATTCAGCTTGAGACATCTTATCCAGAGTATTCGTGGGATTAAAATTTTGCACTACTTAAAAAAAAAATATCCTCAAAATTTAAAAGCAGAGTTGTCCACATTTTCAGAAACTATTTCATGGTTTGGAATTTTTTCTTGTTGTTGCGGGAGGGCTTGGACAGCTTACCGTTGAAGTCTCCACCGTGAAGAAAGAAATTTAGAAAACTCTCCTGAGTTTCGAAATTATAAAAGGATATTGGTATCAAGGGAAACGTGATACCCCACATCGTAAAATTCTTCTCCCAGTTGGCCAGTAAGAGGTAATGCCAGGCTAGAACTCGCCCAACATATTTCCTGGAAGACGGAAACGAGAAGGCCTGGATATCTTCTACTCTTCAATTGTAGAAAACATTTCCCCGCTGCTTTCCAACAGGAACAAATGCAGCGCCAGGTCTCGTAGATTCTCTTCAAAAGGAATTATAAGGCAAAAAAAAAAAAAAAAAATCGTCTTGAGGCATAGTCTTACTCGAGAAAGTCATCGTAGCCGGACCTCTGCGTAGATTTTACTTCCATTTTTTTACCTTCGACGTTCTATATTAAAAAAATTGTCTTTCTTGTTGATTACAAAGTGGAGGCAAAAATTTTGCTTCAAAAAGCGCAGTGAAAATAGAAGTTATTCTTTCTACTAGCAAAAATAGATTAATGTGTGGTCTGCAACTGACCTGATTTTTAAATTAAATTATGTTTTTCCTAGTAAGAGCCTTTACAAAATATTATGATTATTAAAACATTTCCTGAAAATACACCATACATTTAACAAACATAAAAATTTATATAAACACTAGTCACAGATAAATATTACTACCATAGCACAATTGCCTATTTAAATACTTACATTACCTGAATGACAAAGACATAATAAAATTGTAAGCAATATCTGTGCATAGATATTATGTGATGTTACAGTATCCTATGTAACTGCTTGAGAATTTCCCTCAATTGCTCAACAGTTGTGATTTCTTTGCCTACTAACCCTTCCTGAACATTGACTGGTGTTTGTGAAAACACAAGTGTAATGATTTCCTCCTCAGTAAAGGGAACATCATAGTACTTAGATCTCTCTACTACTGCACTAAGATGGCTCTCTAGACTGCCACTTGTACATCTGCTCTGATATAGTTCTGCCCTAACTATTCCATGTATCCTGCTGTTCCAATATTCCCCTCTGAATTCCCTCACTAAGTCTCTGAATATTTTAACCCTATCTTCTACCAGCTTCAACCAGATGGCACTGGTTGCTATAATAGATCTTTAAGCCACAATTAGCTTTTCCTCATCATTGCAGTTAAAAATTGAGAAGAACTCATTCAGCTTACTTAGATGCCGCTTAGGATGAATGTCGGATTCACCTGAAAACTTTGGAATATCCCTCTCTTGATAAGACTGACTGAACCTTATGTTACTGCACCCCCCAGTTAATATACTCACACTAGCCCCATTACCTACTTCCCTTACCTCATTGATCTTCCTTTCTTGTGCCACTAATTCTGCTTCCACCCTGCTTAGTTTAGGTACAGTAAACTCTCGCCAGTCCGTAGTTCGAGAATCCGTGGTACTCAAAAATCCGTGGTTTACTCAAAGCAATGTCCGTTTTGATTATTACAACATGCTGCGCCGTGCTGCACTGCACCTAGCTTCTTCGCGTTTGTGCTGCGCTGTGCCGCACTGCTACAGTAGCGGTAGTAGCAGCAGATGCGGCAAGCCCAAGGTCAACGTGTCTTCCCGGAACACAACAAACCGATAAGACGTGCACGGACACTGCTCACGGTATTTGTTAGTGTTGTCTGTTGTGAGAATGGCGCCGGTAAGAAAAAAGAAGCACGCAACGTTAACACTAAAACAAAAGTTCGAGATTTGCAAGAAATTGGAGCGGGGTGTA
>PNEQ01025254.1:0-31660 GCA_003012365.1 Medauroidea extradentata | reverse complement strand
TATTATTAGTTAGCGTAGAGAGTTGAAATTTTGTACATAAGTTGGTGTGTACGTTAATGTCAAGCTGTGTGAAATTTGAAAATATATATTAAACCGGTGCGGAGGAAAATACAATGTTTAGTTATGTCAGTCGTCCACAGAGCTTGTGATTGGCTGGGAGTAAATGGGGAGAGTTTTAGAGAAAGTGTCGCGAGCGCGTGTGTGAAGTTTGTTTCGGGGACTCGAGCCGCGGACACCACGCGAGGTGCTTGTGTCCCGAGCTGCGGGAATTCGCGGGGGTCCGCGTATGTGATTAGACTTCGGCGTAAACACCACGAGAGGGGGTTGTATACTTTGCCGCGGATATTCGCGTGTTATATTTGTGAGACTCGCTGTTTGGACACCACGAGAGGTGGTTGTGTCCGGAGCCGCGGGAATTCGCAGGGATCCACATATTGGTTTGCGAGACTCTTGTCGCAGGCACCACTAGAGGTGGTTGTGCCCTAGCGCGGGTATTCGCGTCGTCCGGGAATTAGTTGTGGAGACCCTAGTTGCAGCAATCGAGAGAGGCGTGGGACTGACTAGCTAAACACGGGTTTCCGAAGTATCCAGAAAATAAAGAAATTCCGTTATTATTATTTCGCAACTAGAACAGTGATTAAAATTAATGTGTAAAGATTCTCTTCAAATAACCGAGGGAGGTTATAATTGTAATATCCTCAACGATGTCATCCAAACATCTCTGCCACTCCACAGTTGCGGAGTTTGGATGATTCATTATTGGTAATATCTTCATCATCTTTTCAGTTTAAGATGCGTTGTGCGGTCACCAGAAATATTACAGGGTCACAGTGTGGCCCATGTTGTACAGCTAAGATTCAAGTGTATAATTAATATTACAGCTTTACCAATGCTCACATTTATTTCGCGTTGTTTTTCTTTATAATTCACCTTCGGAAAATGACCTGACTCGAATATTACGTTGTTTAATTTAATGAATGACAGAATTAAATAGGCTATTAGACAGTTATAACTATCACAAAAACACACGTAATGGGTATAGACGCGAATAAACCGAGCGAGAAAGTGCAGAGTTAAATAATGGATTCACGTGCTGGACAACCTAGGATCAATTTTCCTATAGGTTGGCTACCTTTTTTTTCCGTTATTTTTTTAAAATCACACTAGGTAAATGCAGGGATGGTTGCAAGTTGCAGCGTGCGGCCGATTGTTTTCCGTTTCCTGTCCGTGTCAATGGTCCCGTTTTTGATAAAATAGCTATCGAAGAGACGTTCAGCCTAGCGTCTACTTACCTGCCTGCCTATATTTAGACGCAAAAAGGAATTCTCAGTACGTTTCAAATGACAATACATTTTTAATCTATTATTTTATTAGACTTTACGTCTCGTCAATCACGAGGTCTTTAGGAACGGTTACAAACAGATTTTCACAAGGACAGGAAATGAGGGGAGAAACCGGTCCATGGCGTGTATTAAGAAATTATCCCAGAATCCACCTGGTGCAATTTCGGAAAACCACTGAAAACAGAACTCAAGACGGCCAGTGCCGGAAGTCGAACCCTAGTCCTGCTGAATGCGAAAGCAACAAGTAACCATTGCGTTACCCTGCTCAGTTTATTTTACCTCCGTAAAAAGTCTCCTGAGCCCATAAGAAAATACACTTGTTTTATTATTAAACTTTACAAGACGGTAATATGTACTCGAGCAGAAATGTGCCATAAATGCAGTAACCGTGATTATTGAGATCAGACACGAATACCGTAGCAACGACTCCCAGCTTGGCTACACGCACTGGCATATCCTTATCGTTGTAAGCATGTTCCTGTCGTCTAAAACACACAAGAGACGTTTTTGAAAAGTAACCAGCTGCTGGATTATGTACGTTTGCTTAGCCACGTGATCATGTTTACTTTATCACCAGGGTATGGCTAAACACCTGCAAGAGATGACTGGAATCCTAAATAAGTAGTATTTCTTTAACATTTCACTAAACTTTACGTAGTTTCATACGTTTTTATGCATTAAATTATTCATATTTCTTAAAACATTTGTTTCGTAATTCTTTGTTAGGTATTTCCAACACTTTGCATTTAGTTTTACCTCGCTGTGGTTTTAATGGTGTTTACTGTTTAATTTTAATTTTTACGCCAATTGGTGTATTTCGTCTGCTGACAGCTTCGAGCAGGTTTCTTCATGAGTTCGTCGATAAGCCACTCTCGTGACTTATATTTATTTCTTTTTATTTATATTTTTTGTCTTTATTTACCGTGGTCGCAGTTAAGGCAATCTCTGCCTTCTCTTCGACTGGACCCGGTATACATGAACATATATAAAAAATGCAATATTTACTCTAAGTTTAAATACAAACTAATAATACACAAATTTCTTAAATATGTCAAAAAACACAACCAATCTTGCTTACAAGATTGTCACACAAATTGAAGTTTACATGTTACCATACAATTTATTATTTGATTTTCTTGTGGATTATCAAATTACAATTTCAAAGCTTTAAAGATTTAATAGGACATTTTATTCTAATTTTATTACGTGCGAAGATTTCTAAGACAAATAAGTTTTAGTTGATTTAAAAAATCTACAGTTCTAGATTAAATAAATGCATATAGCAAGATTCAGTAATTTGAAATACACGACATCGGCTTGCATTACAATTATAACTTACATACTGAGGTAACGTTGCAAATTGAACACTGGTAATATGTGTGCATAAACATATACACACATATATACACTCACTCGCACTGATACACATGCATATAAATATACACGTACACACATATACATGTATAAATTCATAAATGGCATGTTTCTGCTTTTATAAAAAAAATCTAAAAACAAAATACAACAAATGTTTATATAAAATAATTTTAATTGAATACATTGAAAAAATTAATGCATAGTATTAATTAGGCTACAGCTTATAAGTTATGAGTTTGTGCTGCGACAGAGAACAAGTGGGCTTTCACGTGTCTTCTGAAAGTATTTGCGTTGGGGATGTCTCCCAAACGTCTCGGCAGCTGTTTCCATTCCCGCACGGAATTTGCTAAAAATGAGTTTGAGAAAAAACTGGTTCGACTTTTTGGTATTTCCAGCTGTCTGTTATCATTTGAACAAGTATTTAGAACATGCTTGTCGTGCAAAAACGAGAAACGTTCATACAAATAAGTCGGTGTATTGCTATTCAGAATTTTGTGTAACGCGACAAGTGTGTGAAAAATACGTATTTGATGTAATTTGAGGAAAAAATGGTCGGTGTAAACATTGGTTACGTGGTCCCGTACTTTTAGATTAAATATAAATCGTACACAATCATTCTGCATTCGCTGTAATCTTCTCGCCAAAAAACCGACTGGTTCGTTGCACTACATAGCAATAGTCGAAAATCGGCATAATCAGTGTGTTTACTAGAATGGTTTTTATTTATTGGGGCAGAAATTTTTTAAGTCGCCGTATTGAGTGCATTACGTAGTGAACTCTTTTACAGACGTTAGAAACATGGTTTACCCACCGGAGGTTTTCGTCCATAATAATACCCAGGTTTTTAACAGTCGATGAAAGGCTAGTCGGGGTACCAACCAAAATGCAATTAGTTTTTGGAGGATTTAATGAAAGTCCATTTTCTTTGGCCAAGTTAGAAACTGCTTCCAGGTCTACATTAACTTTACTAAACATGTTTAATTTATTTTTAGTATCGGCCGCGTAAATCTGAACGTCATCCGCATACATATGATGTTTACAGTGCCTTAGGCACTTCGGTAGGTCATTTACGAACATCATGAAAAGTAAAGGCCCAAGGACCGATCCCTGAGCCATGATGGCAGCGATTATTCTACAACGACTCTTTGAAATCTATTTGTTAAGTATGACCTAAACCATCGACAAGCTTCATCTGAAAAATTATAAAACAAACGGAGTTTTGCCATTAATATGCCGTGGCATACAGAGTCAAACGCTTTACTGAAATCCAAAAGAGTAAGCAGAGGAATTTTTCCAGGACGATTGAAAACAATACTCGGGTTACTTTTGTAACACTTCAAGTTGTAACCTCGTTACTTAATATAAACGCCTACCTCTGCTCGCACGTGAACCCGCCTTCAGCGTGCACACTCGCGTCTGGCCGCGGGGAGTCCTCGACCAATGGCGAGCGACCCTAGTTCGCGCCCTGATTGGCTGTCACCCTGGGGCGAGTCCAACACCACCCCCTGCAGGGAGGAAGCCAAGTGACAAATACCACCCCCACCGCCGGCCAAAGGGAGGGTGCGAATTTTTATTCTCCCCTATTCTTCCGGAGGACATGTGTGCGGAAAGAGTGGTTGACGCCATTGTAGCGTGGAGCGCTCGGCGTGATATAGCCGTCACAGCGCGGTCATAGGGTCTGTTATATTTAGTAACCAGCTGGGAGTTAGGTGGGTTTACTCGGTCAAGTAAATAGGTTTGTTAGATCTCCAGGTTAACGTCTAAAAACCTGCAATCAGTTCATGGTCTCGTGACTTATCGGACGTTCAAAAGCCGCGTTATTTGCTGTCTGCATGTTGAGTGGAACTCCTAAGGAATGATTCGCGTATACTCATCATGGACATCTCACAAAAATTACGAATTCCGGACACAAAGTTTCTGTCTCCCAAATAAGTCTTGTGGCTCAGAATTCGTTCTGCGGGTTGTATATCAACCGAGGAGTAGTTCGCTGGCTGGCTCACCTCTCCGAAGTAGGAAGCAGTGATGTCGCAGCCGAACGCTATACTTATCCACCGAGATCTGTTATTATTTTTGTTATGCAGGATGAGATGCTTGGTATTCTGCCCGAAGGCAGGTTTAGAACGACGGAGGGCGCCGGGTGATGAAAACCACAGCGCCCTCCATATCTACTAGGCGAGGTGGTTCTGCTGTGTTAGCCATCTGTGATAAGGGTACAACTCAACACTCAGTTCTAACCCGGAGAAGTAACTGCAAATATTGACCTCCTTGGAAGGGCATCGAACCCAGGACCCTTGGACCAGCAGCTAAGAACTCTAAACATAAAGTTAAGCGGCCAATCAACCAAAAATCACACAGTAAAAAATTTCTTTGGAACTATAAGATAGAGGTACGAAATAAATCTTGTTTTGCAGCAAAGATAAACTTAAAGATAATGTTATATACCTACTTGGTGTTACAATTTTCCATTTCTTTGTAACGAAAATTATATTTTTCAACTTAAATATTGCGGTAAAAATTACAACAGACATTATAATAAATGTAACTACTAAAATAACATTACGGTAACTATTATTAGAAAAATGCGTTGCTGGTAATTTACAGTGGATCGCGTTTGAAATAAATTTTCTTTGTCAATACAAAATGTGTTTGGGATCAAAAATGTGTTTTAAAAATGGTTTTCAAACACAAACGCCACTTCGACTCATTATTCACTAACAAAGGGCATCGGTCGCTCAAAAATGTTTCTGTTTTGTTATATTGTAATGCGTTGACATAAGATACCGAGGTAAGTACACTGTAAAAAAAAGTTGAGGTAAATTTACTCTACATGTAATGGAAGCAAATTACCTCTACAAGTGAGGGAAAATTACTCAACACGAGTCAAGGAAAGTTACTCAACTGGTAATGTAATTTTTCATTACATTTTGGCGCAAGCCCTCTAGGACAATTTGACATAACGCGCGAGCGAAACTTTCGAGGGGTTTGTGTGACGAATACACTACCTTGCGGAAATTTCCACACATATTCGGAAATAAGATTTCCCTTTCAGGGTTGGGGAATATTACCATACATATGATGAATAACAATACTAATTTTTTTACAGTGTAGGTTTAACGTCTCGTGACAGCGAGGTCATTGGAGACGGTGACACAACTTGGTACAATAACAGGAACTGGGAATGGAGTCACCCATGGCCTTTGTTAAGGAACCATCCTTCGCCGGGAGTCATTTCAGGAAATCATGCAAAACGGAAACCAACATGACCGTAGCCGGGTATCTAACACGGGTCCTCCCGAACACGAGTCCTGCGTGTTACCGTTGCATCACCTCGCTCGAGACGTTAGCTACCGAACGTAACAAAAAACTAGGAAAAAAATGTACGAGCTCAAATATTGCAAAGTATCGGAGACAAATTGGGAGGGAGTCGTAATTTGAACTGGCCAGCCAGTTATTTTGCCCCAGTTAATAGCCACAATCAAAGGATACTATACGTAATGCTTCTTCTTTTGGATAGATACAACTCGACACGGATATTTTTGGTCTACGTATCTCTTGCATGCAATGTATGCGTGCATATTTCTATCGTTTGTCTTGTTGGAAAGACATTTACAATGAGTTCCCAGAAGCCACTTCTCTCGGGCAAACAAATTAATTCCTCACGTTGTGCTTCGGTCAGCTCTCGAAGTTCAGGCACGTTTGAGATCGCTTTCAGCAGAATCTCGAGTGCATTTCGTTGAGGACGTAGTTTTGGAATGTCTTTGACTGAATATCTGATAATTGTACGACCTGATAGCGACGCTAATTAAATTGCTATATAATCAAGTTTGACTTGTGACCCAAGTACTTTGATTAAATTCGTCCGTACCTACTTGTAAACAGTTATACGTCTCCGGTCGAATACTACCAGCACACAAACATGTAAGATACTCGAGTTCCCTCTTCCATCTGTCTGTAGTCACCTCCATCACGTCCCTGCAGGTGACAGACTTACACTATCTACTTTAATTTCCCTTGTTTATTCTCAGATTTGTTTTCGTGTTTCTTTCATTTAATTTTTATGTCATTTTGTTTATTTGTTTGCACCTAGTTTTGTATTATATTAACTTTTTTGTCATATCCCTGCTTTCATCTCTTAGTTAGTAACACATTCCGCAATGTTATCTTATCGGCGTGTTCAGAATTTTTACTTTTGCTGCTAGATATTTCTGGAGGTGAATCTGAAAATATTGGAATAATTATTATTATTTTTATATAAAACGGGACGAAATTATAGTATTTTGTTTATTGTTTTCGTAATGCCACATCACTTATTATTTCACAGGAAAACACAAGAATACTGTTCTTTGGACAAAACCCAATTCTCGCTTTTTAAGTACCGGTATTTTTTTTAACTTTCGTTTGTTTACCGAAAACTATTTCAATAAGTTTTGCTGATCAAAGGGCTACTATGATAGAATTACAATCTTTAAACTGTTTAGAAATATATGTCTCTTATTACCAATTTATACTGTAGATTGGTGGAGAACTACAATAAATAGTAAATATCTGTTGTATAAATGTTTAAAATGCACATGTGCAAGATAATTAAAAAAATTACTAAAACAATTTCAAATGCATTTTTTGCGGGATGAAATGCATCATATGAATCTAATTTGATTGAAAGGATGAAAGAAATATTAACAGTCCCTTGTAAATAAAGAACTGTTGCTTAGTTAAAAGAGACAGGAATTGAGTGTAAACAATCACATACGTGTTTCCCCAAGTTCAAATTATGAGTGATGGTATGTTTTGATTTTGTGTTTGCTGAATAGTGTACATATGTATTCAGTATTAATTTAATCAAACTTCAGCTAATATTATGTCAGCGAATTTTTAAGCATTCATTAGACTCACATAAATCTAAAAATTACATCAATCTGTCATGTTTAAATGTATTTTTTGAGAACAGATAGCCAGCAAATGCGCAAAAAATAAATAATAAAGACTGAAATAACTACAATCTGGAGTATGAGATTAATTATTAAACTTGTTGCAGCAAATCCTAGACCGACCACTCCAACACTATTAACTGAAAGGCAAGTTCGAAAAAGTATTTGAAAACAACAGAAGGTTTTAAAAAAATAGTTCACACTTAACACAGGGAAGAAAGCGTATGTGCAAGGAATAGCCTACTCGCTCTTTAATATCAGTGTTACTGATTCAAGCGCTCAAATAATTTAACTCTATATTATATGTAGCTGAAATAAAGTCTAGTCCAAACGGACAGAATAAATTATTTATGATTTATAGTTCTAACAACATCGGAGTGTAAAATGTAAACGTTTTCATGCTCCTGTAGTAAATATAAGTTATTTTACTTAAGATTATAGGCTTATCCAAAGGAGAACCTGCGGTAAAATAAGGGATACAACTAGGCATATGAAGCAATATAGATAAAAACTAAAATACTGATACGTATGTAACCAAGTGTTATAGGAAACATAAAATATCGCAAACAATTATGTTTACAAAAACATTACATTACTGGATCATTCTGCGTACATTAAATACTTATTTATGGCGCTTAATAATATATACAAGTTACCAAGTCATCAGCTAAAAAAACAAAATTGTAATACACTGTTCAATAATCATAGGAATAAGTAAATAGTAAATTTCCTTTTAAAACATAAGTCACCAGCTATGACAATAAAAACGGCGGGAGTTTCTTGGCGTCTGTTAACAGCGCAAACAGAGAAAAATCATGGAAGCGAACAGCCACTTGTTGATCAATCACGTAAGTGTCAATGATGACGATTGCACTTAACATACGAGGAACACATTGGAGATATATAAATATTTCGCATCTCCACCGAACATCTCTCAAAATGGTCGCCGAGCAGAGATGCCATTTTATCTTGGGATATCTTATCATACTAAATTTTTTTCCTAACATATCTAATTAATATTCATTACGACTTAATGAACTGCCATTTTTGAAAGATAAAATGTACTTAAAAACTAATTATTGGCCGCAGAGAAAATAACATTTTTCACAAATCCCTTTCTTAAAAAAAATTTTTGCTGACAAGCAAGATTTCTTTTCTGCAAGTTAAACAGACAAACATAATTTACTATAAAACTATTTTTGGTGTATTGGTTAAAACAGTACATCCCTGGCTCAGTGATAAGTATAAAGTTATAGCAAGCATAGGCAAACGATCTCATTAGGATAGCACAACATACAGTTTCAGACAAAGCACTGTTTCTTAAGCCGTGTTCGAAACACTCACTCAGGTACCAAAATGGATTACTTGATCAGTATCAGATATTTAAATATTACGGTATTCAGGGTAAAATTTACTGAGATGGAGAAGTAGGCCCTACGCCTAAATTCCCTAGCATCTTCGTAAATTCGTCTGCCAGTGTTAAATTTTCCTTGTTTGTCTGTAAACCAAATTCATAGACATCAAAAAACAGTTTAAACAAAAATTTGGTTATATGCACGTAGTGTTATTGTGTACGTAAGTTGTATACATTTGAATAAATTTCGTATTTTGTAAAAAAATAATCAAAAAACCTAATAATAAGTTTTACGTTGTATTCGTACTGCAGGGAGTCAAAATACGGCAAAAAGATTCATCTAGGATTCAGAAGTGACGATTTATTCAATGGAGATACGTAAAAAAAGTATTTAGTTCCCAACTTTGGCGTACGAAGCGATGTTGTGTTACGTTCGAATCTATCCACCCTAAATTCTCATACCCTAAAAACGTAATAAATAGTTTCTAACACAGCTTATTGGTGAGGAATAATTTAACCCGTGTAATGACCCTTCGCCGTCGACAGTTGTGCGACTGCCCATACAACTCTGTCCCTCCTATACGCCGGCTAAGGCCACAAACCTGAAACTCCTGACCGGTCAAGCCCGCAGCATACAACTGCAATTTGTGAAGTCTTTGTGTCGGCGTGGCTTGTTTCCAAAATATCCCCTCCCTCGTCCTCCTGCCTCCCCTCCTAGCCGCAGCAGTACTGCCTTCTGCATGGTACACGCGAGGCGAAAAAGCATGTTTCCTGCCTGGGACATCTATATCCGTCGTAGACTACTCTGCCCTGCACCGTCCGCAGAATTTACAGCCCACTTATATTCAAGTAAGTCTTCAGGGTTATAACCATCCGAAATGCCCAAAATTCCTTTATTTTTGTATGTTTGTTTAAGGCGCCCACCTGCCTGTCGCGTACACAGCGTTGCAGCGTGGTAGCAGAACACTTTTGTTTCTAAGAAACTTCTCAGTGTGTTTCTAATGTGTGCGTTTGCGACAAGAACAAACACTTCAAACGAATTCGGAATGGTCGTTTCAAAACATCACGTTAATGAAAAAGATCATTTCGTAGCCCCTAAAATGGCTAAAAATGGCTTTTTCGATCTATTATATCTTAACATCTACTCATGAGATTCGTACGAAACTACGATAGATAGGTGTATTGGACTTTACTAAGAACTTTCCACCAATAAAAAGATAGGGTCACTACTGAAAGTGTCAGTCAGGCGAGTGATCTACGATACCACGGCACACCGTTTCAGTGTCTACAGTAGAGGCGATATCGCACCAGATAAGTCGGTCAACATTGCCCTTGGCACAACTCACAAAAACACGGCCACCAGGCAGGCGCCTTAAGAGGCAGTATCAGTGTTTCAGACGCATGTATGCAACCTGCATTAACTCCCTATAAATCAAGGCTAATTTTAGGTTGGCTATAGCAATAAGAGTATTACACATATCAACGTTATCTTTTCTATATATCAAAGACACAGTCGTTCTTATTTTTGCTGCGTTTGCCGAAGTCAAGTATAACAAACGGTTATATTATGAACGTGGTACGAAAAAAAAAGTTTTATAAAATTCGTAGCAACCATTCTTTATACTTAACTTCGGCAAACGCAGCTAAAATAAGAACGACTCGGTCTCTTATAAAACGCGAAGATTACGTTGATATGTGTAATACTCTGAATTCTATAGATAACCTAAAATTAGTATTGATTTAAATGTGGTTAATGTGGGTTGCATACATGCGCCTGAAACCAATAATACGGCATCTTGAAGAACGCGGGTCCACGTAAGTTTTCAACTTATCTTTTTTATTTTTTTATTTGTACCGAAAAAATTTTTTTTTTCATATTTTAGACATAAATTGTGATTAAATCGTCCTCTTAGAAAATTTGTGTATCTCTCATAGTTTTTGGGTAATGAGTCGTAAACGTTAAAATGTGCACTTTACGGTTTTATGTACGCCACTAAAACCAACTGACACACCAAACCGAACAAATTCGCAGTGTGTAACATTGTTGTAGGCTGTGATTTGACATACTCAAAAACTTAGAAAAAAAAACACTTTTTTGTTGTATTTAAAAATTTCTTTAAAATTTTAAATTATAATTGTAGAATTCAGCTTTTTTTATTAAATACAAAACTACTTAATATTTTGTTTTTATATATGTGAAATCATAGCCTACAACATTGTTATACGCTGTGAATTTTTTCGGTTTGGCATATCAGTTGGTTTTAGTGGCGTACATAAAACCGTAAAGTGCAAATTTTGACGTTTTCGACTAATTATGCAAAAACTACGAGAGATACAAAAACTTCCTAAAAAAAAAAGATTTAATCACAATGTATGTCTAAAATAAGTAAAAAAAAAAATATCTGGTACAAATATAAAAATAAAATAAGACTGTGAAAACTGAGGTGAACCGTGCACTTAAGACGGCTGACTGGGTGGACGTATTTTTCGTGTACGAGTTAACGCAGTACAGTAAGCTAAGGGCGAAACAGCACGCGCATCACGCCTCACCCTAGCCTCTAGGCACAAGTCAGTGGCATGTGCAGTTTCTCGCCGATAACTCGCCTCTATGAGACAGTCAGTGGTGACTTTTGTTTTCATTTCACGACGAAATGTATTTGAAATATATAAAAAAAACGGACAGCGAAAACACCCACTTTCGCCAGTTCTAGTTGCAATTAAATAAGCTTTAAATATTAGTGGAGGCCCTGAAAAACCTACAATTTAAAAAAATTTCGTTAACATTTCAACGGATTTCTTTGTACTTTTACAATCTTTTGTAAAGGTACATAAAATTTCCCATGTAAAATAATTTAACTGTGAAGGTACAGTGATTTTATATGTAATAATCGAAGGAAAACTTAGTAGTTTAACAAAACCACGAGTTTGTCGGAAATTATATATATTATTTATTTATATAGTTTAGTTATATAATTATATTTTTAGGCTAATCACATCATCTGGTACGTGTTTTGCTGATATTAAAATAATATTGATATTAATTTCGTACTTACTATAAAATTATAAAAGTTAAGTAATTTTGCTGTAAGTTGAATATATACTTACAAAAACATAATATTGCATGCATGCAAGTTATGGGTTATAAAGCCTACGATTTTTTAAGAAAAGAATTCTGCTACAGTTTGTTTCAATGTCTTGTGTGCACACATGCAGCTATGATTCATGGTCAGTGATTGTTTATAGCTCTCAGCGTCTATGGTTCTACCCACATATCACATACATATGGTGTCGCAGTAACCTTGTTCCTGTTGGTACAGTCAAATGAGCCACGTCTGTGCAATAATACATTCTATCAATAACCATGAAGCAAAGTTTCATATGTGCACATCAGGCACTGAAACAAACTGTTGCAGAATTCTTTTCGCGAAAAATCGTGAGCTCTAGTTATGGTTGTGTTGTCTAGGGATAATCTGCGCGGTTACCAAGCGTACGGCTGCAGGTTAGAGTCTTGTTGCGTCTGCTATTATTATCTTACTATATTTACACTATAATTATTTGTTTAGCAGTTACTTTATAAATTAGTTACTTTCATTATCAAAATAAAATTACTATTGAAAATTTTACGTTTGTTTACTGTAAATACAAACACAAGGCTACACATTTACACGTTGTAATTTTACAAACACATAGCCTTATAAGAACAACCTTTGTAGTTTTGCAAATAATTTCTCTGGAAACTACGTTTCCAAGGATTTTCCTCGTAACAGTACAAACATTTTCCTAGGTTACACATTCATGTAATGTTCTTTGAATGCTATTCCTAAACAGGCGTCACTTATGTACTGGTCAAGGCCGAAGCTGTGAACACCGCCCGGTGGTTTCGGCAGGCCTCTACACCATTAACTAACAAGATAATTTGTGTTTTAATGTACATATACACAACGACATTATATATTTGTAAAATCAGACTGGTAAAATTTTCTAACTCGTTTTATTTAACGCATATCCGTTCAGTCGGGCCTTAACTACATACCGTGTTTACATCATTCTTTTTTTATTTCATTTGGAGACTGAGTGTTTGAAACACCTTACTGGGAGTGATATATCTATGTAATTAAAGTATGTGCTTGTACATAGCTTATGCATGTGTATGATTGTGTGTGTCTTTCTAAAAATAAATCGAATCACAAGGGCCTAGCTGTAACAAAGGGACTTTACTTATTTTTTCAGTCGTATCAAAAATTTGTTTTCATAATGAATATTATTTTTTTATTTAATAAATATATAACCCTTCTTTATTGAAAACAGTCACTTCACGCAAACGAAATGCGAGCATTTAATTCGATATCTGACAGCATATTTCAAAAATAATTTTCGTGTGAATAATTGTAACAACGCATGACATTTCAGAAACAATCCGTAAAAATTGCTCTATAATTGGAAGCTAAATGCATTGGTGCTATGTATGAAATGTAACATATGCTTATGAAATGTTGGTGTTATATATATAAATAAATAATTAAATAAAACATTACACACTCGTACTACTTAGAAGATTTTTAATATTTTATGCAATTAATAATTTTATTTAGTTTCTTCGGAGACAACTCTAACTTCCTAAAACAGTTAAATGTATTTATTATTCAGATTGTCAAATTTATATCAGATATATTCTACAGAAACTTGAGGCTAATTTACTTTATAATGATACAAAACATTTAAAAACTAATTCGATGCTTTAACAAGTTAATTTTGATGAACATCGAAATTTGAGAATTTTAAAAACTCAGAATTCAGACAGCTAACTGTTAGTTCTTGAGAAGTATTTAAATTTTTTGGTAAAGAACATATTTATTTGGTTGAGTTTTACGTATAAATGGTTTTTACTCTAACATCTTCCAGAATTGACACTGGTAAAATGGAACCACGCCACGGAATATCTGAGAGATTGGTAGAGACCTAGAACATTGGCGTTATCTTGTAGGTATAATATGTTAGAATTCAAAGAACTTCAGAGTTGTGTCGCTTTCGTAGTTGGGTCTTGACTTACTTGAAACCTCATGTAAGGTGCTGAGAAAACAATGAAGTAGAAACTAAATTCACGTCTAATTATGTGGCATTAGTGTCAGTGAGCAGGCAAGTTACAGTTGTTGTATGCTTCAGTAAAAGTATATTCTTGGAGGCTAGACTTCAAGACAGCGAACATGTGAGTTTCTCCAGTCTCTAACGACTAGGAATGTATAGTCAACAGCCCAGCTGACAGAGATATATACGTGTATAAACATGTGTGTGACGCATGATTTGTGCTCTTCACGTATCATCTACAGGATGAGCAGTACTACCAGGATTGTAGTCGCTTGGGATGCAACGTCAAATGCACTGGATTTCTGATCGTGTGTTTGTTGCTTGCTGTGATAGTGATTGCCTTCACTTCGCGTAGCCTATACTTCATGTGAGATACAGACTGGCATGTTGCTAGAAAAATTTGCTTGTGTTATATCTTCGTGGAAACTAATCACTGTACCTGTATATGCCGAGCTTGTGGTATAGCAGCAGTACAGCACTCTCCTCTCATTCGGGAGGACCCCGGTTCGGTCCCTGGCTGACCATTCTGAGTTCGGTTTTCCAGGGTCTTCCGAAATCAATCCAGCCAAATGCTGTGATGGTTCCTTACACATGCCCTGACCAAATCCTGTCGCCCGTGTAGACCTACATCTGTCAAGTCCTTGTGGTGTTCGACGGAACGTAAAAAGTGATATTAATTAATTTTTTTTACAGAAGATGTACAAGATCTATATCCATGTTTGTATGTTTCGTATTTTTAATTTTAGGCCCATCGGTAAATAATCTAGCAAAAATCAAAGGATTGTTATCAATGTTGTATAAGATTCCTCAGAGATAGTTTGGGAAACTATGGGGGCATAACGATGAGACATAATGGTTATTACTTTCTGTAACAATATAATGGTGTTAGCGCTTTAAAGTGTGTGTATTATAAACATAAGTTGTGCAATCGGAGCATGGAAGATTAGGGCGTCACTAAGGTATATTATTCCTCGTTCATCACTTGTCTGTTCGCCTCTAAGCGCCAGGTGTTCAGCTGGTGTCGTCTTTCTTCTCAGGGTCTCCTCTTTTAAGCCAGTCCGTCAACGGAATGGTTATGTAGATTACTAGACCTTCTGTCTATAGTGTACACACATAACACCCATAAAACACGTACCTAAACCGGTACGTGGTTCTGTGTTACTCATGTTAACGCGAATATATATTTCTTGGGTCATACATGACCAGCACAATATTTTCCGTTCCAAATTTCATTTTTACACGATTTTATTTAAACTAGGCACTGAATACAAGGTTTCCATTCCTCCGCCATTTTTTAAAGTTTTTGACACTATTCATACGTTTATCACAGAAAATAACGTTAAGATACAAGTGACTTATATGCTTCAATTACAGCGAAATAAACGTGTACTTTATTTGAAATAATAACTTTTGTTATGTACAGTAGCCAAATTTAGTTCGTTGTTTAAAAGCACTTCGTTTAGCTGAGTCGAAGGCGTTTGCAAGCCGTAGATGGTCTCAAATATTTTTGGTGTGACAATGTAATGCATTTAGCCTACCTGTTAAGGCGACGTTACGTAGCTATTTTCTTTTCACGTTTGGTACAAAAACTAACGTGTTCAACGGAATCCTTCGAAGAAAAAATTTAAGACTCAGATCAGTAATACGATGTGTATGTAGGAGTTTTGCAAAATAATGCACTGCTTGTTCGCAAGAAAAAAAAATATTTTGCTTCATTTTGAATTATGTTCATAAACACAATTGGTAATACTTTGGTTAAAAAAAAATCTAACAAAAAAACTGTGAGTTATATTTCTACCAAAAAAATTTGGTACAAATTATTATGTATTTGTGACAAAACGTTGAAGGGATTCTTTGACATGAAAATTATGAAGCTTTAAAAAAAAAGTATTTTCAAAATCACTGTACAACCATAGGGCGTAGCATTAATGATTTTTGCAAGAAATATTCGTGAGTTTACGATATTTAAAGAACACGTATTTTTCTGTTGTATAGAATTGAACAGTTATGTTCAATGGTAGGTCAGTGTTTTTACTATTAGGGATAAACACCCCACTCATCAGTGAGGGAGAATGTAAAGGAAAGGGAAGGAGGTGGTTGTTGAGAGGGGAGAGTTCTTGTACCACACACACGTGGCGACGGGCCAGGTGATGGATGCGCCACCATTGTGCTGGCATGGTCGTGTTGTGGCGTGTGGACATGCGCATTACCGCACGCCCCGAGCTGTTTATTACGACAACCCCTCAGTCTTGTCCTGCCCCCTTCTGCTGACCAGTCCGGGACTGCAACTGTCCCCCCTCCTCTATTGCACACCCTCATAGAGGCCGGACAATCCACCGACAGATGTACGCGTGTTCGCTGTTATAACTCGTCTTTGCTGGCCCACACTTCCTATTTTCGCAGAATACGTCCTGAAGTTGGCAAAAAGAAACCTATAAAGACTACAACTTCAGAACATGATGTGTAATACAGTTTTTGTTACTACAATTGGCTGTTAATAAATATGAACAAAATTTACTATTTGTTTATTAGACGTTTTCGCACAGATAAATATTTTAGTGCGTTATGTTCCGTTAAAGCATTTATTTTTCGATGCATAAACTGTCACTCTGGATGCCCTCTACTTCGGCAATCTTTGGCAAGGAGTCGTCTGTTATATTCAGGTAACTAGGACCTGCTCGTTCTACTTGATCCACGGTTTACTCGACGATGCAGAGAAATAATAAGAAAGAAGGGGGGAGGAGAAAAGTTCTTAAACCAACCTTATATTGTGAGAAAATACTTGGAAACTTGTCTACGTACAGAAGTGCAATTACGAGCAATGGAAAGGTACTGTGTCGAGCGAACAACTGGAACATTCAATCGCCAATAAAATCTGAAAATCTCATCAAAATGAATTGAGATTTTCTTGCCAAGTAGATATATTACCAGCGGACTTTATTTATATAGCACTGTGCGGTAGTATGCTTTAATTTCGAGTAAAAAATTAAAAATATTTTTTGGAAAAATAAGGGCTTGAAACCATAAAATCTACAAAAAAAAAAAAAGGAAAACTGTCATTTTATAATTTTTAATATGATAATATCTAGGCCTCTATAATGACGATATTTTAAAAATACTCGCGTTTTGATTTGAAATTCGTTTATTATAGTGACCTAGATATTATCATATTGAAATATATAAAAATTACAGTTTTTTTGTAGATTTTGTGGGTTCAAGCCCTTATTTTTCGAAAAACCGTTTTTAATTTTCTAACTCGAAAGTAAAGCATACAACCGCATAGAGCTAAATAAATAAACGTCCACTGGTAAAATATCTACTCGGCAAAAAAAATCTCATCGAATTTTGATGAGTAGTTCAGATTTTATTGACGGCTGAGTATTCCAGTCGTTCACTCGACATCGTAGCTTTCCATACCCCTTAACGTGGTCGCCAGCCCAACCTGCCGAAGAATAGACAGATGTCGGAAAATAAATCTTTTGTTCTCTCAACAGCTCAAAGTGAGTGTTGTCTATTTAGTAATTGCTGTCAAAGAACGTTACACGCGTGTATATCCATTTCTCGTCTTTTCTCTGTTTATATATATATATATATATATATATATATATATATACACATATATATACATATGTACAATTTTGTTAACGTACTTTAAAGTTGAATCGTTATTCAAAGTTACTTAAAACCGTATACGTTAGCGAACAAACACATTATTTTATATTGTGTTAATTTAGGGAAAAATTTAACCTATGGCAAACAATATGACTGCGCATTGCACTGCAATCAAGGAGTCCACACAGTTTATCAAACAGCATCGGTTATTAATAGTGAAAATTATTTACAAATCTCTCTCAACCAGAATATGACGCGATACTATATTGGCCTTATAAGTTGCGGCATGGGAACTGTTGGAAGGCAAGCTTATTTTGGAGTTAACCTACATTCGATAGTACTGAACGGACGTGCCTACCTCAAAACCAACAAAGAGCTGCTTGAAAACATCCAATTTTTTCTACGCTACTAGCATCCTAGCTACATGCATAGTAAAAATAAACTATTTTGATGGCAAAGAGGAAATTTATTCGACCCATTATATTACTACGAAAAAAAATCTTTCTTTACTGCGAAAAAAACAAACTTAAAACACATTTATTTGGTGTTACAAGATGTTTGGTGAAAACAATTTTATCATCCAAGTATAAAATAAATTAGTTTTATTCAGGCAATGCTTTAAAAAATTCTTACTTAACTATAAAATTATTTTCACCTTATTTTATTATGAACACTTGTCTGTCTGTCTTTAACGTGCGAGTTCCTATTGTGAGGTATGTCGAAATCCAAGTATCAAAAATTTTTTCTTATTTAATTAGGCCTATATGTGAACTTTATGGTTAACATAATATGTTTTGATTTCCAGTCAAATGACATAACACGTTAATTATACTCAATTTCATATAAGTTTGGATAAATTTGACAGCAACTTATGGCAATACTGTAATTTGTAACATTTTGTTATTTGTATCACTACACAAGGCGAACTTTGCTGAACAAATGCTGAAATTGACATCTCAGGTTAATTTTAGAGCTAAAATGTCTTGCATTGTGCAACTAATCACAAAATACTGAAAACGTATGTCCAAAAGTTACTGTCAAATTTGTCCAAACGTATATGAAACAGAGTATACCATGATCATAGCAGAATGGCGTGGTTGCTAAACGTCAAACAAGCATACAGATGTTTGCGGCTGTGATAGCTCTCTATCAAGTTCTGTATATTTTGATTATGTTAGTAAATGGTTTCGACGGAAAAATTTGTCTTCCTGTGCGTGGATGGTAAAAAAAACAATTTAAAATAAAATTCCCTGTGTTTTTCGGTTTTATAGGTAATATGCCTTGGAATGATGGCAGGGTATAGTCCATAATTTGTTTGTTGTTTCCACTGATGGTAGTTTGACTGAGAAGTCAGACGCATTGGCTACCCCTGGCGCGAATAAATCACGCTGTGTTGGAAATGTTTCAGCTTCTCCTTCTCTAACCGTCACGTCTGTTCCACGCACAGTTGCGACCGAGAGTAGCGATTATGTCGTAATTTGTGACGGCAGTCAGTCAGGCAGTCAGAATGTTTCTTGTTGCACGTGGCCGCCGTGGAGATTGGAAGGGGGTGGGTTTGTGGATGAAGGGCCTTGTAGAGGGAGGAATGCAAGGGTGCACCATGGCAACCAATACTCAAAGCTCCCTCGTTCAGCGACGCTTGGTAACTTCACATTCCAGCTAGGACATCGTCTCCCAGACCGACTGAGACATACTCTACCAGTACCACTAATGTTAATTCTGCAACAGGTTAGGGACAAAATAATATTTCTTATTGACGAGTTCGCTAAGGGACAATTTTCGTCACTTGTTGAGTTTATATCGAAAGGAGATATTTCATGTTGCCGCTTATGGAGGGACACTGGACTCGCATTCCGGAGGACCCAGGTTCGATCCCCGACTCCGGTCATCCTTTTCCATGGTTTCCCGAAATCTCTCCAAGCGAATGCTGCGATCGTTCCTTACGGCGGCCGCCTACCCCACGCTTCAAACGAGCTGCAATGTGTTCGTAAACACGAAAATATTCCACGTGTGCCCATTGTGCCAACGTACGAAAAGGAAACCAACTTCAGACAAGGTCGGAACCTCATTGTCAAGACGCCACGCTAATTAAAAACGGTGTTTCCAAGCTCTCCAACATGGCTACAAACGGCCTTTTCAGACTTCCGTACTTCAAAAAGTACTATAACCGGATGTATGTGAAACACAGATTGCGACCTGCACTGAACATAGCTGCAGACTTCCCACCAATAAAAGTATATGGTTACCGCTTAGTGATCCATAGTAAAAACCGTTCGGCGGGAATCTTGCACGCTAGTTCAGCGCTTGGCTCGTTGAGGCGACGTGGCATTTGATGCGCGCTTCAAGGTCGACCTTACTGCTCCGTCGCTTTTGAGCCTCTCACGCGCGGCGGCGCCTGACAGGCGCTCGAACTGCGTGCAGGGTGTTCGCAGTTACGTTATTCTCAGAGACCAGTAAACTTGCGTCCACAATGCTCATCTACGAAAAGAAAACACACTTTAGACTACTTGTGAATGTGACTTTCAACACATCACGCACATTGGAAGCATTATTTTAAAGCCCTCAAAATTGGCTAAAATCGGCTTTTTCACGAGGTTATTTCTCAAGATATATGTAACGGAATTGTTCGAAATCGAGGTCAACAAGTACGTTGAAATTTGCTACAGTGACGCGTGTAATAAAATGATAGGGTCACCGCTTAAGTGCCACAGTACAAACGTTACTGCGGGAACACTGCGCGCGCGTTTACGACTTTGGCCGTAGAGGCGATATCACAATACATGTGTCGGCCGACGTCGCTCGTAGCGCCTCACCGAATTTCGCCTCACACACAAACACGCCCTTCGCCAGGCGGCCGCCTTAAGAGGGCGTGGTACATAATTTAACGCTAAAAGCATTAATCTATAACTGTAAAATTCTCAAAGCCAATTTGCGAAAATTAAACAATATCAATCCTAGACAATAGTTTTAGCCAACGTTTTAAACAAATTTGTTTCCAGTGTTACGAACTTCTGAGGCACTATCTCTGACACCGGAAACTCGTGCATTTAACTGCGGCGCAAGAGATCACGCGAAACGAATTAGTAATTTTAGATAAATATTTACTCATAAAGTTGGCAAATACCATTATCTAGGGTTGTCATTGAGTATTTTATCCATATTGACTTCGAAGAAAGCGTAAAAATCAGTTGATGTTTTCAGCGTTTATTTATCTACAACGCACTCTTATCAAAGGCCAAGGCTGACTCCTCTCGCAGCTTCTGCAATTGTACGAAGCTGTTTGTCAACGTCTCTTAACAACCTCGCTGTCGACGAGATATAAGGCCCACTTGACTTTCTTTATGGAGGGAACTTCGGGTACCAAATTGAACATTGCCGAAGGACGGATGTAATCCTTGTGAGTACTAGTATGAAATATCCCCCTAGTGGTGGAAATTGTCCCATGACAAACTAATGGCATTGCGCTGCCTAACTTGTAATATAATTAACCTTACCTTAACCACTTACACACGACAGTTTTCAACCCTCAATACTTACGGTCGTCGTGCACTTTCCCATGTCGTGTGTTGCGAAAAGTTATATTTTTTTTCAAATCTCACTTGTTTTGACTCGATATATACTCGCACATTGTAGCCAGGACAAAAATTTTCTATCGTGTTTGCGTTTAGAGGTCATTAAATCACATTGATGAGTGCGCTCACACGGCAAATTACACTGAACAACACTTTAAAAATGTTTATTGTACGAAGATTTGCAGTTGTTTCTTGTATAGCTAAATATATGTTTGTATTTCGAACTTAAATTCGTTAAAATTAAATTTTTATTTATTCACAGCGTGTGTTAATTTTGCGAGGAGACAGCATATGAAAAAGTTAGTAAAAAACGTGTTTTCAATATTTTTCGTATCTAAAGGGAATTTACAAAGGGGTAAAGCTTACCTTAAAATAAAAATTAGATGAGTTATTTAATTTCTTTAAATAAAAAATTTACTGCCGCTAATATTAAGATATTACACTCTGAATAATGTCGAAATAATGAAAGACTTAGTGGTTTTCGATTTCATTTATAGAAATGAAGTTTTGAATTTTATATTTATGGTAGTAGTTGACTAGTTATAATTCACTGTATAGAACTATTAAAAACACATTTTCTCGACGTATTTTTTTCCATAAACTATTGCTGCACGAAGTTAACACACTTCACCCTGCCACACACACACACACACACACACACACACTCACGACACATATTATGTATATATACATACCTACACATATAAACACATGCATGCACATACAAATTGTTGTGCAGCATTTTTACAAAATATTATTTTTTAAGAGAAAAATTCAAGGATTTTATAACAACATACCGTACCTTTTCGTAAAGTCTAAAGGAATTACAATCGTTTTGAAAAGGTTTGATTTATTTATTCAACTGAATGACATGAACGGAGTGCTATGATCCCCAAAACAACTAGTTATGGTCGCAAAAGCCATATTTTCATAGCACTTCGCTTCCGTCATTAAAAGAAAAAATTAATAAAGCAATTGAAAATGTAATTTAATTATATTAGAATTTACGAAAGGGATGTAATGGTGCTAAAAAAAACTCCATGAATTTTCTCAAAATAAAAAATACGATTTTATATAAGTGGAACAAAACCAAACTTGTTGCCAAATTTATGGAGTTGGGACTAGGTTTTTTTTGTAAGTTTATTTCGCTGGATTTTGCGACAGGCATTTTAAATACTGCATCACGGGTTACATTTTCCTGAGAGCACGGCGCATGTACAAACCCGTAATTTCTTGGGGAAAGTAACACGTTTTGCATTCGTGCCAGGTACTCCTTTATTTTAACAGCAACAGTTGTGTGCATTTTCCTTGTATACTATTGATTCCAGGAACTTGCAACAAAATTACTTTATTTGTTCCTTATAATGTACTGCTCGATTACACAGCATTAAATGTTCACAATGCCAAACTTTGTGCAATTTGATGATAGTCACCCCAAAAATTTTCATGAAAGGGAAAAAAGAATGTTAGAAAGCTGAATTTTTACATGATAAATATCTCAATAACTCTTAACATCACCTACAGAATTGTAATTTAACTCCTAACGGTTTTTGTATTCTGAATATATAATGATTCTAATTCCATTTTCGTAGGCTTATACCCGCATTAGTATTCTCTTGAGTTAAAGTCCAATTTTTCATGAGGATTCACCTTCCGGAGGTTGACGTATTCATTTCCTTACAGCCTGTTTATATAGTATATTTTACAATATTAGAAACGGTTTCTCGTTCTGCTAAACAAAATAAACACCTAGCATATAAAATAAACGTGTGTTTCGGTAGCAAAGCAGCATTTAAGGCGAGAATTATTCGTTAACAAATTAACCAAGTCTTCCGTATACACGAAACCGTGAAGTCCGGTACTTTTGCAACATGTCGTCATGACGTATGCATTAGAGGCTACAATTCCAGAGCTTATGGGCGTGTAGTGGTCTGACGGCAGGTTTGCTCGCTCTCCCTGCACACATAGAAGTGTGTCTGAAAACACTTTCACGAGAGTAATAGGGAGAGAGAGAGAGAGGGGCAGGTAGGAAGGGGGAATGTTCATTATCGATCATCCCCCTTAAAACCTCCCTCTCTCCCTGACTGCTACGGCGAGGGTGCCGACTGGCAACCATGAAACTGCTTTCGTGATTCCTAGGTAGCAGGGTGTAAGAGGTTAAGAGGGAGTGTTGTACAATTTTATTGTATTTTCAGTGTTTGAGCCGTAACTTTTATTCAAGTGTATTATCAAAATTTTCTCTTTGCCAAGGCATAGGCTATATTCTTGATAAACTTCCCGAGATAAACAATAATGGAATCCTTCATTAATTTGTCACGCATAATCATTGCAAGAGAATTCTGGAAGTAAACCTATAATTCTCTTGCAGTAATTCTGCATGACAAATTAACGAAAGCTTCCATAGTTATTTATGTCAAGCAATTTACCACGAATATATCATATGGTTTGTCGAAGAAAAAAATTCTGATAATGCAATTTTAATAGACGTTATGGCTCAAAATCTGAAAATAGACTAACACTCTCCCTTAAAGCGACGACAATCACACGCGTGACCTTCTCGCCTAGACAATATACGACACGAGTATTATGTTTACTAGTTTTATTGGGCCTTACTTCTCGTTGACAGCGAGGCCATCAGAGGCGGTTACACACAACTATACACGCGGACAGGAACTAGGAGAGGAATCGGCCATGGCCTATGTTAAGGAACCGTCCCAGCAATTGGCTGGAGAGTTTTCAGGAAACCATGGCGAACCGTTGTCAGAATGGCCGGAGACGAAGATCGAACCCGGATCCTTTCGGATACGATTAAAACGTGTTACCGTAGTGCCAATTTGCTTGGTAAGATTTTGTAGTCTGAATTATGCGTGACAAGTTTCATCAGTTGCTAATAATTACTCAAACTGAAATTATAATTAACGTGTTGAAGTACGTGTGCACGTATTTTAGTGACGATTAAATGTGTGATTTTCTTTGATAAGAATAAAAACACGTAGGTACTACTTTTTACATATAATTGTGTTCGAAGAAATGAATTATAGTAGCTACGAAAAATAAAATTACAGTATCAATTACTTATTTTAAATTGAAACTTTAACAAAATATTATTCCGATAATTTTTAAGTGGTATTTTATAAGTTTCTCTAGAAACGAGAATAGAAGCAGTATTAGCATTTCAAACGGTTTAAAAAATAATCTTTATTGATGTAAGTAAAGTACGTGTGCTATAAATTAAAGCTAATTTAAATAAATAATTAAAATTTAACTTACAGTGCTTTATTCAACAAATACAACACAAATTTTTAATTAATTCGATAAAACAATACAACTGAACATAAGCGTTCGGGATACCTCTTAACCTCTATGCGCCAGGTTCTTAACCGGTGTGCAGTATTTTCGTTGTCGTCTCTCCTCTGACTTTCCACTTTTCACAAGTGCGTTAACTATTTCAATTAAATCAATCAGTAAAGTTTAAACAATACCTTTTCGACAACAGTATATTCAAAATACTCTTCTACAAAACTAAACATGGCATCGCAAAAACCATGTCACAAGATGTTAAAAATAGTGCTATTAGTTCCCACTAGGTATTGTAAATAACTAAACGGAAAATATATTTGTCGACAAATTACGATTCTGACAACCAAGATATGTTAAGGACACGCTGTTGGACCCAGTTTTTGTATTTATATTTTTTCTCGTCCGTAATTTAAAACTGTGGTTGTGTTACGCCACTGTTTAAGTAAATATAAGTTATTTAATAAGATATAGATACAAATTTATTCGCGAAATTAATTAAAGTTCTTATACTTAACTTTTATTAAATTTTGGTAGCCAGAGGCTAGTAAATTGTAGGCCTATATAAAATAGTAGAGCTACATAATATAAGTACGTGAAACGTATATACATCCGTACGTCATGCATACTTACGTCTATACATAAGTACATGCATACATGTGTACGTATGCATTCGTGCGCACATACGTACACACGCACGCACATATATAAATGTGGTGTTAACAATTTCTTCCGTTAGCGTGTAAAATAAAATCTAGAAGAAACATATGAAGTAGTTTATGTCCAGTCTGCCCGCTGCCTCACCTGAACATCTTGATTTATTTTTATTTAATAAACATAGTTATCTAGCATACTAAAATTTCTTCTCTCTGCGAGTATTGCGTAAATTCAGAAGATGCGATTCCTTGCTGCTTATAAACTGTTCTACCAAAGGAACAATTTAATTTTTAATTTCGAATATTTTCTATTGTCGGAGCCGTATGTGTAATAATTTAGCCTCTTAACAGACCCAACAACTTTTATTTATGTTTTTGCAACCGAAGGAATTTGTAACCCCGACAGTATTTATTTTTATTAGTATATAAGTACTTGTCTGTAACAACCACCAATTAAAAAAATTAATACTTTTTTTTAGCAGTAGTCAATAAGCATTACTTATAAAGGACAACCTCTATTATTGGCGCTAGCAAACTTCTAGGAACAAACAGTACTGACAAAGATTCAAATAGTTGGGAACATGCCTTACTTAACAAGTGTACTCGTTAAACTGTGTTAAGAGGGGTAATAGTAACACATGCATAACGAACCCTGTGTGAAAAGGTTACGTATGAATTATACTTTTTTTTAACTACAGTAAATTAAACGTGTTGTTACCATACGAAGTTATAGAAGTGATGCTGTTTTTACTCTGTTGATGCATTTATTTTCTAGCAAATTCAGTGGGTCTACATATTTTACCCTATTTAACTATATGTTCAAAATGTCTCGATTCTCCACAATTGTAGTATGTTGTGTGGGTTTCAAATTTTCTGTTACGAATTTGAACAATATTCTCCAGTAACTCCTTTTTGAAAAACACGTGATACAAGTATTGCTTGTTGACAAAATATACATTTCTGAAATATTCTGAGACGGTCTAAAGAAGACTGGTAAAATATCTTTGAGAAATTTTGCTGTGGAAATAATGTTAAAGCGGGTCGGAGTGCTACACAGGTATTGCGTGTAGAGAACGCGCTCCAGAGGTATTGGAATGCCGACAGCGCGACAACACTGCGAAGAATGTGTTGCAGAAAGCAATATCACGGCAGGATAAAGCTGTCATGGTAACAAGCCTGCTCGCTGTTCACCGATGATAGCCACGGAGGTATCGCGACAAGACAGGCCGCCCAGCTGAAGTTACTGACGAACTGAGGATGTAGCAGGAACATTTGACTGTGCCTATTAACATAGCCCCGGACGGCTTCACTGTAAAACAAAGTTGGTAATTTTACTTATAAATTGTATGAGAGTATTCCCCAACCTTGTACATGAAGCCTGGTTTCCGGATATGTGTGGCAATTCCCAACGCGGTAGTGTATTAAAATTTTGCTCGCGCCTTATGTAAAATTAACATAGAGGGCCTGCGCCGATATGTAATGAAAAATTACATTACTAGTTGTATAAGTTTCATTTACATGTATGGAGTAATGTTTCCTTACATGTATATGTAATTAGTAGAGAAGGTGATTTATCGCGAGAGTGATTTCTGCCAGCGTATTCTTCAAATCAGTGTAGCGCCGTGCGTCATGTATTATTGGCCGGCGGTTATGTATCACAGTCTAGTTGTTTACAGATGAATCACGGGCGTCCAGTAGTAGCGCACCAGCGTTATCATTGGTCCAGTCAAATAGGGACTCGCCAGTAACGAAATAAAAGCGTCAGAAATGAATACATTACATTGAAGCCTAGCAAACAGTCAAGTTTTCCCGCGATAAATCACCTTCTCTAGTAATTAGCTTCAATTACATGTAGAGTAAATTTACCTCAATTGTTCTACAGTGACATCTAAACAAAGTTTTTACGCACATATCCACTGTCTATGTTTGCGCACTGTCGAGTATGTTAAATTAGTCAGAATACTTTATCGTCAGTGTAGACTTCGTACTGTTTTTAACTGCACCTTTCATCTATTCTTCGCAGTTATAAACGTGTGTTGTTTTGCTAGCAAAGCGATACTTATTTTATGCGGTAATTTGTTTATTGAGTATTTTCCATGCCATCTCACAACTTTACTGGATTTGTAGCGGTACAGTTTGGGAAAAAGGAAGGGACTTTGCAAGGACCAGTGTTTAGTAACCATTCCAGAATTCTCCTGAAATGATTTCTGAAAACCCTCCAAAAATTGAAATCAGTGTATCGGTCTCCGTGGCAAAGGTCGAACAGGCCCGTAGATATCACTAATGTTCAGGAGTCCATCAAGGCATGAATATGTGTGGTTGTAAATTGAATGGCGTTAAACAGAAAGGAGCCAACTAACAGATCACACTGTAACTTAGATATTGAAAGTCATAGTTGACTGTGTGTATAGAATCCTTGTATAAATCACATTTCTGGACTCTTACTTTTCTTCAAATATTATGATTTCATAGTTTTTCTTTTTCTAACAACTAATTCGGACCTTCTCTCTCTCTCTCTCTCTCTTCGGTATGACTATCTGTAAATAAATTACTGCATGGGTTGGTTCCTTTCTTCATACCTACTTCAAATTGTTAATCTAGTTATACTTTATGTAATGCCTCTTCCCAGCCGCGCTCTTGAAGGAAAGCTAAATATAATCAAATTCCAGCAGCGTAAAAAGTAAATATTACCATACAAGGTACACTCTGAAGAAAAAAAAACAGCTCGAACTTTCCCGAGTGATTGTGAACGGACAGGGTAGCTTCATATTGCAAATCTCCGTCTGCTATGATGGATTGGCACCATGTGCGTAACACCTGGTAGCCTGCTGCGTATAGAAACGAACCACACTATTCAACCCACTGGTGCCTGCAACTCAAGATTTACTCATAACCTTGTGTAGCACTTCTGTACGTAAAAAGTAAACCGGACAGAACGGCAAAACTCTTGTCTTCGGTTCTCGGTCCAGTAACATTGGTTTTCTGAAATCACCCCAAGTAAATGCTGGTGTGGTTATTTACGTCAGGCCATGTTCGATCATCTTAACTACTGTACAACAGCGTGAATTGTACCAATGAGGTGAATTGTATCAAACCATGTATAGCAAAATTGTCACTGTCAAAATCTGCTTTAGAAACTTTTATTTCCTTGATATGCAAATTAATATTGTTTACAAATAATTTTATTGGAACGTAACTTTTAAAAAGAGAAGTTGTAAGCAAAACAATTGTTTAAAATGTTGATCCTGTTCACTTCACGATCATCCTATTCAGGCCGTTTTAGGGCACTAATATTTTTCTAATCTACAAATTCTTTTGTCTAATAACTTTTCTGTCGACGATAAGTTAAGATCTCCTACCTATGTATCTACCATACAATATTCTTTTTATCTCGTGATAACTTCAACTCTCTTATAACTGTGCGGTACCACAGTACTATCAACACAGACACACACCGCAGTTATAAAAGATTTTAATGAAATTTGAATTGCAACACAAGTAAACTACCTTGAATTTGTTTAAGGCCATGCCTGGTAGTTTTGCAGTGATTTCGAAAATAATTTTTCCAAAATGAACTAATATCTCTATCACAAAATCGCTACGTTGTTCTGTCACTAATACATCAAAGTTTCTATCTGAATTTTTCCGTTGCAATGAACACAATGGATTTTTAGATTCTTGCACCCAAAGTATCACATATTTTAGCATGAAAATGAGCCAAAATGGCACAAAATATTTTTTTTTACTGGCAAACAACTCATTTTTTTTTAAAGCCTACGTATAATTGTGCATAGTATGACTTCACACGCTCTCAATTTTTTTCAACCCATTTGGTTGAAAACTTTTTGAGTTTTTTGCACCAACGTGAAAAAAACTACCGGGCATGGCCTTAAGGAAACCTCTTTCAGCCGTGTGAGAAAATACATTAAAATATAGATTAAACTCTTTTTACAGTGTTAATATATTATTGGTGGTATTGATTACGTTCTTTGTTTATTATGAGTGTCCTCAATATCAGTGCAGATGGCCGAGGAGGCTAGTAAAATTATATACTGAAAATAATTTAGGTTGAAAAATGTAGCATCGTGTCACATAAAATAAACTAAGTACAAACATACGTTAAAATCACTGTTATTTGTGTAGGGTGGTGTTCATTAGCTTAAGGGGATTTTACTGTATTTTCAAACAACAGTTTAAAGAAGACTTCACTTGAATACGATACACGTAACTTGAAAAAACTTTGCATATTATTTACTTTTTGGAGAAAAAAGGATACATTTCCGACATAATGTCCACTGGGCCAAAACAATTACACAAACATCACCTATCTTGAGGAATAAAATTATCTATGATAAAGTACAGGATGTTCATAAAAAAACCTTTACAACTTCAAACTGTAGTAAAAAAATTATGCAAAAAGATATCTGGATGGGGTTTGTGGCATTGCGATTAGAATCACTCGAAGTTTTTATGTGAATTTTTTCTGGTTGTTGCAGGTGTGGATGTTAACTGACATCTTAACATTGCAGAAAATTGCTACACCTCAACGGAAGGCATAATGTGTATCCTGGATTATCGAAAAAAAAATCATATACGCAGGTGCAACATAACTTTAGGGCCAAACATGCAAGAGAACCAACCACCTTCAAGACCCACAATCCATGAGTGGTACCAAAGAGGCAGTGGGCGGCCAAGCACAAGTGCGGGAGACATTGAACGTGTTCGTGAAGCCTTAGTCCGGAGCCCTAGTAAGTCGATACGTACTGCTGCCAGACAATTGGAGTTACCTCGTTCAACTGTTCACAAAGTTCTTCACAAAAACCTGAGACTCTACGCTTACAAAGTGCAGTTGTTACAAGCTTTTCTGCCAGATGATGGGCCACGCCGTAAAGCTTTCGCTTCAGACATGCTGGCTCGAATGGCCATGGAGGATATGCTGACTGAATATGCTGTCCCACAATTGGATGGTATTCTAGATCGTTTCATCCTTCAGCAGAATGGGGCTCCGCCCGACTGGGGATTAGCAGTTCGTGCCATCTCAATGAAAAATTTCCAAAAATAGGTGTATCGGGATAAATGGTCCAATGCTGTGGCTACCTCGTTCGCCTGACATAACCCCACTTGATTTCTTTCTTTGGGGTTATGTTAAGGATCGAGTGTATCACTCAAAAGTTCCCAACATCAATGAACTGAAGCGTAGGATCAGGCAAGCCATTGCCACCATTAATGCAAGCCTTCTTGAAAGAACATTGAAGGAAATTGAGTATTGGCTTGATGTGCTACGCTCAACTATCGAAATTTATTAAATGAACATCGAGACAAAATTCACATAAAAACTTGGAGAGATTCTGATTGTAAAGCCACAACTACCATTCAGATATCTTTCTGCGTTATTTTTTTATTACAGTTTAAAGTTGTAAAGGTTTTTTATGGACACCCTGTATTTTAATGTGCCTTAGAATGTTCTTAAATAAACGTGAACATAAAATCTACACTTATATTTACAGCGTGGTTAAGATTTTCGAGCTTTTGACGTGTCCGATCTGTTGTGGAACATCTACTTTCCTCCACTCCATCTCTCTCTATTTGTTTCTTTCTCTCTCTTCTTGTCCTACCGAGAAACTGGTTGACCCAGATCACGTCCCAACATACCTCATGAAATTCCCGTTTAGCTTTCTGAATAGGGTCATCAGCACCTTTTCTATGGCTAACGCGGCCAGCGGCACTGCTCTGCGTGTTTGTGATTTATGTGATTTCGAAGAGAGGTGGGGTATTTGCAGCATACTGTCATCACGCCAAGATTGCTTATATGGCCACCGATACGTTGCCTTTATTGTCACGGAAATAGTTCTTATTGTTGAACTTCGAGTGATTTCAGACTGAAATGTACTCCTTCCAACGCAGTCCACTCTACAAGATGCTTCCACATATTAAGGGTATGGGGAAAAAAGGTAACCCACAATTTAAAAATATTTGAATTTTATGTAGGAACACAACAGTAACCTTATACTGTACATTTCTATATAATATATTAAACAATATGACCACGAATGACAGCACAAAGCACTAATGATTATATTGCAGGCCACAATTTAGTACCTTATTATACCAATAAAATAGTCAGATATATATTTTTATTATTGTGTATTTCCTTGCTTTTCATGGTAACTGTAGTATACTAAAGTATATTACATTTTACTGCTTATTTTCACTTTTACGTGTGGAGTAAAATAGTAAAAGTTTCATATATATACGTAAAGGTGTTGTGTTGACTCTACTGGAAGTGACGTACTAAAAAAACTTACGTTTAACAACCATTTAGTATAGAATTCAGATGTGAAATTTATTAATAATTTTAACCAAAATGAACCTAAACATGACTACACAAAAATAACATGTTAACTTAGAGAGGTATGGTTTGTGAATTTAGGGAAAGAAA